>WMED01011665.1:0-15152 GCA_019650415.1 Pipa parva
TTCTGCATTATTTACTAAGATAAGTGTTTGGTTTTTTTTTGGCTATTTCTGTTGCTTAATGCATCGCCACTCTCTGGATGGCGTTATCCATTACTTTCAATGGGGCTGTAGTCTGGAGTTATGTTTTAAGTGTAACTTATCGATATCGATATACACATGGATATCTATATCGATATTGATACCTATATCCATCCCCATAGTACCACTGCTTCTACAGATATCGATATCGTTGGGATAAATGCATATAGGGCTCTAGCAGTGCTATTGCCGCATAATAATAAATAGGCTACAGGGATATCATCCAATATCGCTAAATCTATGGCGATATCTGGAGATATGAGAAATCCGACTTTAGTAAATATGCCCCATGAGTTATATTATATTACTTACTTAGCTACCGTCTTCACTTACTCCAGTTTGAATACTGGAATTCTTGATTTAACTCGGTCAAGTACTCCAGGGCCAGTGTATGCTGTAGCTGACACCTAAATCAGCTGCAAGATATTTTTGTTTATGTAATTAAGAAAAAAAGACTTCATTACTATCATCCCTAATGCAATTTAAGTGACGTTTTGGTCATTATCATTTAAAGACTGATGACAGTTGACCAATAATCAATGAGAAACACCTGCACTGTAAAATAAAATGGCTGTCTAAAATGAATTAAATTGTCCCATTTGCAAGATTTAGTGAAGAAAATGGCTGCCAGCTTAAACTAATCAGTGGCCTGGATTATAAAATATTTCACTTGCCACAGGAATTAACCCCCCCCCAAAAAAAACAGCACTTGCTCCAAAAAGTTAGACTAAGCAGTGTTAAATGTGCTTCTATAGCAAATCAATAGTCACTGTTTTCAAAATTATGTGCAAATGGTTGGTGCCAGTATGGTTGCAAATTGCAAACAAACAAACCAAACAAAAGGCAGAGTGGTCAACGCAATCATTGTCCTTATAATGATATACGGTGGCGAAAGCTGGACGCTTAGGAAAGCCGAGAGGAGAAAAGTCGATGCTTTTGAATTATGGTGCTGGAGAAGAATGCTAAGAATACCTTGGACTGACATGATGACAAACAAGGCAGTCTTGGACCGAGTCAAACAGAAAACAACATAAGGGCAAAATTACCAAACAACAACTCTCATATTGTGGCCATGTGATGCGCGCTAATTCCTTGGAAACATCAGTGATACTCGGAAAAGTCAGTGGAAAAAGGAGGAGGCCGCCAAAGAACAAGATGGCTCAACACAATCACGACAACAATGAATATGCCAATTGCGGAATTGAAGGAAGTGGTGAAAGACAAAGGCATGTAGAACGATGATCCATAAAGTGACTGAGAGTCGGCTGAGACTGAATGGATAATCATTACCTACAACCTGCATCAAAGAGTTCTAATGGCAGGTCAGTAGAGGCAGACGCATATAGAAAAAAATATTTTGATGTAAATAAATTCTCTTATTGAAAAAAAATTGTGTACAAACTTTGCAGTAATATCATTTTGCTTCAAATTTAAAAAAGTGAAAAACTGATAATTATAAGGAATATTTGAAACCCACTAAACAATGAAAATTACAGGTGTGAGATACATCAATATATACAGTATGTTCTGTTGCATTTTTTCTAACAGGCTTAGAAATTTATTAAACTCAGAAAAGCCTGTTTCAGCTTTTCTGAGCTTAATCGGGCAAACACCCGGAAGTTTCTCGCGGTAAGAATCACAAGATTTGTTTCGATCGATGCTTACTGAGAGAAAGTTTTTCTATTGAAGATTTCCATGGAAAGGTAAACAAACATACTACACTAATGTAAAGTATGGCTACCCTTTCCATGGATATTTTCAATGGAAAAAGTTTCTCTTGGTAAGTATCGATCGAAACTTATCTCGCGATACTTACCGCGAGAAACTTCAGGGTGTTCACCCAATTATTAAACTCAGAAAAGCGATAATAATAAATAAATAATAATAATAAATAATAATAATAAATATTGCCTTAAAGTACAGAATTTGCTTGAACAATGTACAGCTTCCTTTCAGTTCACAAAGCAGGCCTTTGATGAAGGTGTCCAATGAAGGATATTAAATTAAACTATACTTAAAATTTATTGCAGAATAAGACAATAATTTAAACAATATATAAATAAATGTGTGTTTTGGGTTAATGAAATGTCCAAAAAATGTATAACTTCCCCTTTAATGTCATATTCAGCATTTGCATGTATGTTTAATTAATTTTATTTATAAAGCACCACAAATTTACGCAGCGCTGTACAATTCAGCAATACAAGTACAACAGAGACATGGGAAAAGTCCATTAAACAATACAAGTAAAATAACACAAGAATACATCACTTTAAGTGTTATGTTGCTGTTGACACAGGAGGCTGGAGGTCCCTGCCCCGTAGAGATTACAATCTATGTGGAGCATAAACCTTCATTACAGCTTATGTGACTACTATATATGTAGGCTTAACTGTGTCAGATTGTCTTCCCCCTTATGGAGAATTTAACATAAATAAAACAGGGAAAAGTCTGATCAATAAACAAAGTTTGCAACAAATTCACCATTTGCACTGTAATTTTGACTCAAAACTGTTTCATACAGTAAAGAAATGTGACAAAACTGAAAAATTACAGTAAAAACAACCCAGTAGTGATTAAAACTAGGATTGGCAAAAGCCAGGTCAAAGCACATACAAAATCATTCTGCTCCTTAATAAATATGCAGTAAAAAGTCAAATGTAAAGTGTTTGTGTATGGCTCTGCAGCAGTTAGACTTGGTGATGTTCTAAAAAGGCACTTCTAATAGATTCTGTGCTTGTTTTGTTCACTTTACCAAGGCTAAGTGATAAATACACACACAAAAGATATAATACACAAGGTGATTTATATAAAGTACCTAATGCTAAATACAGTGAAATTACCTACAAGTGTCACACATGCATAATGCAAGCAGAACATATGGTAAACAAGTAAAATCATTGTCACATACTCCCACAACAATAAAACAAAATGCCTGTCATGATGGAGAGAGAGAGACAGAGAAATGGCGTCTGTTTTAATACCCTATAATAAAAAAATCATATATTTAGAGGAGTCTCACAGAATAGTACATAATAACAAAGGTTTTCCTTTCTCTGTTTGTAGTATGTTTATCTGTGCCAGCTGCCGTTAGTGTTCTGTGGTGCCAAACTTTGCAAAATTATGATGAAAACAATGTGATTTTACTGAATTCAGTATTGGTCTGTGTGCCAGCCTTCTCAAATGTATTTATCTCACCACATAGTACAAGTGCCATGTGACCCAACAAGTGTTTGGTTTCACTGGAAAAGTCTCTCTGTAGAAAAAGAATTGGTGTCCACAGGTAATTCTGTGCAAAGGTGAAAAATGCCATTTTTCATTTACAGAGCAGTATATTGAGGGAAGAGAGATACAGAGCATCCCCTGTGGATGATTTGACCTTTCTCTGAAGGTGAATTATGAAATGCTAATGCCACTTTAAAATACAGTAGCTTGATTTCCCTCCTGCTGTAAATATACCCATAGTGACATCATATAACAGTGACAATCACACAATTTTGAACCCTTTGGAGAAAAGAATATTTGTTTATTTAGATAATCTATACATTACTGTAACATTACTTTTACCAGTAGCACTGAAAGCAGTATAGGCAAGTAGCCAGGAGAGCAACATTTCAGACTGGTAACCTTGCCTGCCTGCCCTAACACCCATGTCCCCAATTATCACTATTTTCTTTATTACACTACTTCTCTTTAGGTATATCCTTTAGTTCCTATGTATAGGTGGAATATTGACTATCTAATAGTGCAGTTTCTGTCAGTGGTGTAACTATAAGGATCTCGAGGGTCATCATTGCAACTGAGAAAATGCATGTTCAAGAAATGCTTCAGAAAGCCTCATTAATAAAAAATGGTTGCAACCAGCAAAGAGAAAAACAACACAGAAAAATAAAGAAATCAGAATTTCAATTTCCTTGACATTTTTACTGTATAGGAATAACTGTGATGTCATTCCAAACAGCAATTTTCTTATTTTAGTGTTATTGGACCTTGGTCTTCTGTTTGACTTTCACAATGAGGTATGGAATTTGCAGCTTCAGAATCCTCAGGCGGTGGCTCACAGGGTTGCCAACCACTGGTGGTGACAAGGTGGTGATGGAAATGTTTAGAAATTTGCAGAGATGGTCTCCAGGATACAGGCAGTGGGTCAGGACTGGCAGCAAAAGTGTCAAAAAAGGTCAAATATCTGAGAAAACTGGGGCAATGAGTAGCAGCCATTTCCTGATTAAATTGGCATACTGGGAAAATTGATTAGCAAAATGATCATTTTGCATATATGGCGAGTATTAGATCTCCAGTCTACAGGAGAATTTTGTCATTGAACTTGCTAGCACACTGGTTTATGAAACTTTGAGTTTTAAACCCATGTCAATGGTGACAGTTTGTGAGACTGTTTAAATAAAATAATAAAAGACTGAAAAAAAAAATTAAAATCTGGGTTAAAAGGGAAGAAGCCCTACCATGTGGAAAACAGGGGTAAATGGTTGAACTTTAGTCCCAATCCCCACCATTAGCCACAATGGTTTACAGGCTAGTGGGTTTCTAAATAATTTGGAGGGTGATTGAAGACAGGAATCAGAGTAGAAATCTGTTCCTGTATAAATTACTGTATATATTTTTCAAAAGGACCAGTAACACTGCAAAAAATACTACTTGTATTGCTATGGCCATTATATCTATGAAAAGCCCTACCCTGTGTTCTCCTGAATTTTTGGTGAAGTATGGCAGTGCCCCATTATCATATCACACTATCTCTGGTGAGTATAAAAGAAAAAAAAAACAACTAGTAGCATAGTAAGCAGTGGTGATCTTGCTATCATTTTTACAAACGAATGGCGGCTCAAAGTCTAGTAAATCAGTCACACATTCACTCCAGTACCAGTTTCCAGATTAGCTTCATCAGGAGCATGTCATTCTAGAGAACCAAAATCCAGAAAACTTGTACTAATTATTGTTAAATAATCACATGGCTGAGAGTAACAATGTCCTGGCAATTGAGTAATATTTCCATTCTATTTGACATTACTCACTGACCAAGGTGTGAACAGGTGCAATCCCAAATAATATTTTCTTATTTTAGGTGATAATTACTACATTTGACATTAAGCTTGCTACCTATCACATAGTTCATGGCTATTGTGTATATGTGTTTTTTCAAAGTAATTTTAACAGATATTTGCTATTGCCACATTTTCACCCAAGTTCTTGAGTTCTAGAGTGGAGAACAACCTATGGCAAAAACACAATTCAAACAAAATAGCCTGTGTGAATTATCCCACAGGAAACAATGGATACTATTTTTCAGCTCAGATACAAGAGTCAGTGTGGCCCTGGGCTAACTGTATATTATTCATGGCTGTTTTCTCATCTCTTTTTATCTGAGAACAGAACCAATTTTAGGGAGCATGCAAACTTGGCAGTTATCCTGGGTCCCCAATATCAGGGGAAGGGTGTGCGTATGTTTGTGCTACAAACAGAACCATGATGTTTATTCTCTCAGATGAGAAACATACCAGAGCATGGGGCCCTTCTTTCAGTTTTTTAGAGGTCCCCATTATGACTGGCCCTGTCTGGGAGGGATTGTTTATGGATACAGCAAATTTACCTTTTTAGGATAGAATTATTTCATCTGCCTTTTTGGACCAATTTCAAACCATTTTGCATTAAGCACTCACTGATACATTCCTATGCTTCAAAGAAGTTCAAAGAAATGTGTTATTTGAAACTCAGCTAAACAAGATTTGCAAGAAAAGATGCAAATTAGGCTGCTTGCTTTGTGTGTTTACAAATTTTATTAAAGGAACACTATCAATATCAAATTGCGTTATCATTTGATTTAAATAAACGTTACTGTAGTTTTTCTACTTCAATAAGGGAATACCTCCTGTATCTTTTTTACCAACACAAGAATCCTATCTCACTTTGTGACTAAAAAGAAATCTATTGTTACAACATAAATATATGTATAAATATATCCACTGGAGTTTTTTTTCAAACTATTCAACTATTGCACCTGCAAGCACAGTGTCTATGATAAGATAGGATATCAGGGAGAGAAATTTTAAAATATTTACATTGAAAGGAATTTGTACCATGTTTGTGCCTTGTATATTATAGTCTACCAAAAAGGGTGGCTCATCAAAATGCTGGCCTATGTCAAGGAAAAACATCACTGAGGAATTTCCCACGATAGAGGAATTTGGTGTCTTCTAATTAGAGCTAATGCATAAGCCAGCTCTGTCTACTGATATCATGTGGGCAGATCAGTAGGAACCCTCATGGGCTGGATTTGTGTGGAGGCCCTGAAATGGTTAGTACCTTTCCACAAAAAATGATATGGGCTGGGCAGGTATCATATGGTAAAGAGCTAAGGTTAGGGAAGAACACCAAGCACAGTACCAACTACTGTAGATTTGTTGCACATAAGTGCATTGTCATTTCAGATCCCTGAATAGTACAAACCCCACTTCAAGGGAAAGTCCACGCCCCTTAAAGGATTTCCCAAGTCCCCAGTTCATTAAAATGTAAACAATGCAGATAATTTCAGAATAATGTTCATTTACCCGGTTCTATCATTTGTTTCTTTTTATATCCTTCAAATTTCTTGTCATTGATTGCTTAAAAATGGTTCTAGGTTCTATGTAGGAATTACTTTAGATTTAATGATCAAAACAAGATAGCTGCCATGACTCCATCATATACCAATATCTTTGTTGAAAAATTAGAAATCATTCATTTTACCCTGGCACAAATGATAAATAGGCCAACACTGTTCATAGTAATATTATCTACATTATATTATTTAGCCAGATCAGATTTCTTTTCATTGTTGACTATTTAGAAATAATGCAAAAGAATAAAATCAGATTTAAAATAATTAAATTGGAAAAATGAGAAAATTATTATTTTTAACTATTTTTTTCTATCTTGCCTAGTTATTTGTTAGTATTTTTTGTCTATTTAACAATTTTCTTCCCTCTATTGAACCTTATTTATGATTTTGCTTATGATTTTAGAATTCATTTTTTTTTTATATTGCTAGGATGTTGCATGTGCTTGGTACTCAATGGGCTCAGTGACCTAGAGAGACAAAGAAGGTAAACCCAAGTGTATTCTGTAAGGTTCTGTATTTCTGTAAGGTTTAGGGTGCTGGGCATAAGACTGGAGCTTATGCCCTGTATTATTAAGATTAGAAACAATCCCAGATATATTTATTGAAGATTCCTATACATGTAGATTTTCCAGTCCATGCATTAGAGATTGTGGTCAGGATAGAAATTAATCCAAATAAATCCAAGTCTGGAAATCTAAATCTTGTTTAGAATAGTTACTGAACTAATTACGAACTGGGCTAAACCACTGCAAAATTCCTAGATGAATACAAAATGGCAGTTCATAAACCATGGGAAAACTGGAGAAGAGAGAGAGAGAAGAGAGAAAGATGCAGTAAAATATAAAAGCCTACAATTTTCAGCATGCTTAATGTGGAATTATACTGCACAATATAAATACCTACCAGCAAATCATATGTGCCTTGCAGTGAAACATTGACACCACAAGTTTACCCCATCAAACATCACAATGCTACTGCAGTTGGTCTAGCAACCTACCATGTCTAATGATGTAGGACACTGTATGCTACAGTAATTATCCTGCTCTGAGAGATGGGTTATATAAAATATGGCCTTCATCAACCTTTATTCCAATTTGAAGAAACAGCAACATTTACTTATCTTTGCAACCTGCTAAAAGCAAGATTTATCAGTTAGACACGCCAATGGTGACTGGATAGTCTGCGAAAAAGACATAAATTGTCTAGTTGTGAAAAGTAAAGAAGACAGTGAGTTGTAGACATGGGTTACATCCCTGTGACTTTAAATAACATACAATAACTATAAAAGGGTGTTTATTTTATTTTATTTTTTTGTAATTTAAGAAAAAAATCAGAACCCAAAAACCAAAACATCTGGCAAAAATCATAACGTAAACAAAACCAAAACATGGAGGTAAAATCCAAACCAAAACATACAGAAAAGTATACATACATATATACATACAAAACACGGTGGAACTAACACATCTATGCCATGAACTTAAGTCTGTTACCTATCTGGCAGGCTAGCACGCTTACCTTTTTGAAACCATATTTGTTTTCTTGCTTGGATACAAAACTTAAAGGGGAACTATAGTCAAAATACATCTTTACATATGCAGTACTATACCTTAGTGAGAAGTGTTTCTCCCCAGTAGTTTTTTCATGTGACACAGAATGGTTGAGTTGGCAGCACTGATAAACTCCTGCCCCAGGAAATGTGTGTGTGATGTGTACTGGCCAGTTTTCCATGAAAAGCTACCCTACTTACTACTTAGTACATGAGAACAAGTTACCTTTCCCTCTGTAATCTCCTGTAAACAAGCTTAATTTATGCTTAACCAATAGCAGTCAGGCAGCTTTTTCTTCTCCTGTTGCCTGACTTGCAGAACAGAAAGAGGAGGGGGAAAGAGGGGAGGAAAATGTCATCTCTCAGGAAAACTAATTAAGGAAAGCAAACTGCAAGTAGAAACTGGATTCCAAAAAAGTTGGGACACTAAACAAATTGTGATTAAAAATTGAATGCAATGATGTGGAGGTAGAAAAAGTGCAGGTTGCTCAATCCAACAGTGTGATAAACATAAAGTACTCACATCACCTCAGTGTGCCTCTGTGTGCTCAGCGGGAACAGAAACATCTCAAAACGTCAATGCTTGCAAAACTTGAAAAGGAATTCCCAGGCAACTCCAGAGTGGGTAAAATGAAAATTTATTGTTGAATGGTTAAAAGGGTAATGCCATTAGCTACATTTATGTGTAGTGAAAACAATTTTTGGGATAAAATATGTATTTCTATTCATCTGTTTATGAAGTATGGTTGGATTTAAAAAACGAGAATACACTAATCAATTAGTGTTACTTTTATTAAAATTCTTTAAATCCCTATTGAAAAAGCAAAATACTTTGTATTATTTCTTCCCTAAACTTTTTTTTAAACTATTTGTGTCAGCAATTGGCTTAGTATAAAGGACTTTTATATGTATGTGTGCAATTATATCAGCACTATAGTGCCCCTTTAAAGTCCAATGAGCAAGACAGAGGATTAGACAATAACTTTGTAAGGACAAATCACATTTACTTGTTTAAGAATGTAAATAAAATTGAAAATACATTAAATACATTGCAGTATGCATTAATTGCATTGCAAGTCAACTTTATATTTTTACCCCCAGCCTAGGGCAATAAATTCAGTGTTATTACAATAAAAGTAAAACATACTGTATAAATATGCATTATCCTATTGTAATGTAACTGTTATGATCTATTTCTCCAGCAAGATTTCTATTGGTTAGTATCACTGAGCTTACCTTGTTTCACTCATTCTCTGGCATAGTCAGTGGTGAAGCTGCTTAAGGTTATGCTTTTTATTCCAATACCACAAAAGTGTTATTTGGGCAAACCAGTCCCCAACTTTGTGCTGTGTGTCAAACTTAAAGAGATATTTCTATCCCCAAATTATCAATTTTTAGAAGTTATTGTTTCATTTCTGACATATATATATATATATATATATATATATATATATATATATATATATATCACTGTAAACATTTTGTAATAAAAGATATACAGTTTTTATAAGGTTGTCATTTAAATGTACCATATTCTGTCTTTACACAGGTCTTTCATCTAAATCACTTTGCATATGAGCTCATTAGGACAATAGCACGAGGCCACTGCTATTGTCAGACCACTATAAAAATGAAAGGGAGCTGGTTGCTATTACTTTCAATGGCAATGGTGCCATTATCCGCAATGCCACTTGACCTTGTGAAAACGTCTCTTTTTCCGTTGCCCTTATAGATACACCACCATATTGCCCATCTTTGCTTTTTCTTTTTTCAGTATAATGAGATGGACTGCTGTACTAGCAAGGGAGAATCAGGGAAATCATCCCTTGTGAAAACACAAAACAATATACAATAACAGCTTTCCTGGTGATATTATATTGTATTATCAATGAGACCATTCCTGGCACACAGTTCCTGAAAGAATAATATGTGTGACTCATTCTGCCCAATTTGTAAGAGAAGACCCATTCTGATGAAAGGGTATATCCATGCCCTAAATAAAAGCACTTGGCCTGCAGAACTGTGCTTTTGTAGGACCATTGATCGCATTGGTGACTGCTTACATCATTATAAATTGCAAACAAAAGTTGTGCGTTGAAATTAACCAGCTAAAGTGACTTACTTACATATCCTCATACAAAAATCCCTGCTTTCTGACTCATATTCTCACCTTACTGTAAAGATAGCCAGACATGGAATAATTTCTATGAACAAATGTTTAGCCAGCTCTCTCCTTTTCACTCATATATTCACTTTCACATTCACGCATTTATTCATTCATAAGCAACTTTCATCTTTGGCGGATCTACTTATAAAGCAGTTAATGACAGGTCTTTTGCTAATAAGATATAAATGCAAGGCATGGAATAGCTTAATAAAAGTGTTGCAAATCATTTGAGTATAATTATACCCATGTGTGTGTAAGTCTGATGAGAATTCCAACTAATTCTAGTGCATACTGCATTTAATGGCTTCTGGGTCCATCCGTATATTTGATAACTGCTCATACTTTCAAATCCACATCCTGGATATATAAACAGAACTATAAGTAAATCTATTAAGGGAAGTCTACAGTAAGTTGTACAGTATAGTTAATGATTGCTACATTATTTGTACATTGTACTAGTTTGCTACAGGAGCAAGACAGAACTGGTGCTTGGCTCACAGAATTCACATTTCTTTTGTAACCTTAAAACCCAGATATTATTTCTTTAATCCTGTAGAAACATGGTCCCTTTAACACATGACCCCCTAGGCATTCTGTGAAAAATGCTTGTATCTTGTTACTTCCTGATTCATTTCATTTTCTTTTGTGCTATTTGTCTGGCTTGCCCTTTGGCTCTAGATTAAATGAAGAGCTATACTCATTGCTAGATTTACATTTACATTAAGTATCAGGGTGATTTTTCAGATATTTCATTCCTAAAAGAAGAGCAGCAAAGTTTTAATAGATAAAATATACTCTGAATATAGCTGCCTATTGGGTATAATGGATGACATATTTTTGTGTTACATGTATATACTGTATACAAAAGTAGATTTGGTTCAATATCAAATGTTTCAGAGAATGCTAAGACATATTTATTTTCCACTCAGTGATGTAATAATAAATGATCCAGGAGAGGGTACTACAGTGGTCACAGAGGTGGCCCCTGCTATTGAGCCCACATTATCTTTGCTTTGAATAGTTAATTAAACTAACGTATAAACAATATTTGCAGTTCTGTAAAGGTTTTGTGATTAGAATGCTACCTTTTATGTATGCAAATTTCACTCTAGATTATCACTTCATTTAAATGCCACTTCCTCCATAGATTGTCAGCTATCTAATGTATATATAATTATATACTTTAATTATCTATGTTAATGCATTTTTGCACTTGATCCCAACTAGGAAAAGTATGCAGGCATATGTCAGTGTCTTCAACATAAATAGATTTAAACATTAAGCAAAATAAGTAATTTTACTAAAACATAAAAGCCATTTACAGTTTAACTCAAACCAGTTTTAATCCACAAAACGCAGGAATGTTTTCTTGCTTGTGAGGTATCTTATTTGGGTTGCTTTTCCAGAACATAGTCACGAGAAGAAGACAATCCAACAAGTTACTTCATCCTACGACATCAAAATTCTCCACACACTCTACACAAATGAAGAGAGCCTGCTACAGTACAGCAAAGGGTAACATATGAGTGAATGAAACACAGTTATTAGCATGAGCAAACCATACTTTACTGACAATGTAAGGAGAAAAGTAAACCTCATCTGTGACCTGAGTATTTGATTGATAGCTGTCAGGAGCAGCGCTTACCTCTTTTGTTGCGCTGCTTGTGTCTCCGACACTTGTGTTGCCAGCAAGCACTGAGGCTGTGTGTAGCACAGCGCTTCCGGGTTCTCAGCCAATCATGGCTGGCTGATGTCACACATGATGTCTGCGGCGGGGGATTTAGAAATCAGCACTGTGATTAGCACAATTCTAGAGTATCAATGTCAGCAAAGTCTGAAAAGGTGAAACCAACGGATCTTCAGCCTGGCCTTTTATGCAAGTGATCTTCCTGCCTGTCTATGCTTTGTTACAGCCTGCTACTGCCTTAGAGTTACAGCGTCTTAAAGGATCATTTCCATGTGTCTTCAGCTAAGAGGTTCTGCAGCTTCTAAGTGAGTCTCTTCAAAGCTAACACCGTAGTTTCACTGAGTTCAGCACTGGTATGTCTATGCAGTGTTGAGCCAGGAGTGATAGTCCCAGGAGTGAATATCGTACTTTGCACTGTTTCCAGGAGGTGCTGTGAGTTAAAGTTTAGTTTGGTGCTGTGAGTAACGTTTCTACTAGCTGCTTCAAGTTATCCAGTTGCAGTTAAGCTTTTTCAGGTTGCCGCCAGTGTTTCCAAGTGAGTTATCCAGCTGCCACCAGTGGGGGGTTATCCTGAGGGCCGCGACCTGGGAGGTGCCTGCCACAAAGGCCATACCCCCTTGCTGGGGTTTCAGGTTGAAGACCTGGCCCTCCTTAGACTCCGCACCTCAGGGTTAACCAGAGTCAACTCCTGCTGTGGTACAGAGGGTCCACACCTTCACATTTGTTTCTAACTCCTCTCACTCCCTGTTTCTACACATGTTCACAGTACTCCTTAGTTCTTCCAGAAGGTGTACCACCTTATCCAGAATCCTTCACGTTTAGTACGCCTTAGTGCTTCCAGAGGCATAAGGGGTTCTGGGCTTGCTATAGTGCCTCTAGAGGTGACCCAGTTCCCATGGTAACCCCTTGTGTGATCCACTATATCCATGACAATGGATGGATGGCTATAATATATTTCTTGCATTAAACTTCTCTTCTAAAATGAATGACTAGCAAAGTGAACGCAAATTAAAACTTTATATTTAAGTTAATAACCATAAGGTATGAAGTTTCTGTGTCTCCTATAAGTCACTATCTAATAAGGGAGAAACCATATCTTTTAGTTAATGTCTAGTCTCCAATATATAATAATTAAAGTAAATATATTTAAGTCTGTGGGATTGAAAATCATTCTATCTGAATCATTGTTATAGCCATGTGGTAATTTGATTAATTTGCAATGACAAGGACAGAAAACAGTTTCAGCCAATTATTAACAGCAAGTGGAAGGTATCTATCTCAATATCAAATGAAAGTGGCCACTCCAATATGCATGCCCAGCTCAAGTATATTGAAAGTAACCTTCAACATTTCTGTCTGAATTGTCCTGCTCTGATCAAGTCACCAGGCAAAAATACATTGAGCTGATTTGTCTATCTTTTTGTAACACAGTAAATCATTCATTCTTAATCTTCAAATGTTAATAGTAGTTTATGTAGTAATATAATTCATTTTTCAAATAAGTGATTAAATATAGTCAGTTCATTTCCAAACAAAAAAAAAAAATTAAATAAAATTGACTTGTAAAGAAGGATATGACTTTGTAATTGAATGCAAGGTTGAAAAAAATTGAAAATTAGAATAAATAAAAATCTAATGTATGTATTATATTGCATATGACATCTTTCTTTGCATCCGTTGTAACCCATAATGCCACAGCGTGGAACACATCTTTAGAATCCAGATCAACATTTAGGGCCTAATTCACCATTGTGTGAAGTGAGCCGCGAAGCCTTTGGCTCACTTCGCACATGGTGTTATGCGCCCGCTGATGTCCTGCACGCGAACATCAGCGAGCGAATTAAAGGAATTTCAGTCTCAGCGAGAGCACTTGAGTCTCCTCGCCGGGACTGAAATCCCTTTAATGGGCTCGGTGATGTCCGCGTGCAGGACATCAGCAGGTGCATAATACCATTTGCGAAGTGAGCTGAAGGCTTCGCGGCTCACTTTGCACAATGGTGAATTAGGCCCTTAATCTATCCTCATTTCATGGTGTTTCATGGGAATGTGTATGGATTCCTTTCTGTTGACAATATTTCAATTGCGCTATGTTAATTTTTGAATTCTCAGAATGTGCTTCTGTATTATAATAAAATTGACAGCACATAGCAGTTTCATCAGCTATTTGTCGCCCAAATATGGCTATTTGTTGGGTTATCTAAACTAAACAATGGCTCTTGTACCTCCATCTCAGCTATTATTCATTCACACAGCTACAATTCATTCACAATTATTATTCGCAGACATTTAATTCTCCAGTTTCTTTTTCATTGGATGTTCCTTTATCAAGATGAAAAACTAGAATTTGCACAAACAATGAGCAATAATTCAAGGTCTTAGACTGATGCTTCGATGTGGTCATGTCTGTGAGTGTTCCGCAATTCATAAACCACTTCAGTTGTACTTACGATGGCTGAGCCATGCATTGTAAATCTGCTGAACATTAGGTTTCTATGTATCATTCTCTCTGGTTGTCTATTAAGCATTCTTGTGATATCTTAGGAAATAATTGAGATAGATCTGCTTTTTTGTAGACAGATGTGCCCATTGTAGTGTAGATCTGAAAGAAAAACATATTAAGCCCCCACATAATTGAAAGGAAATTATTCTTTTTTCTAATAAGCGTCACATAACACATGATAGAACAAAACAAAAAAAGGAAAGAAAAGATAACAGAAACAGGCCTTTCAATCAATTAGGATACCTTCATGACCTTCATTACCATATATGACTTTTACTCTCTTATCAGGAAGCTTGTAAACTAGTGCTTTATCTTTCTTTGTGGATCTGTGCCACTAGCCACAAGCTGATGTAACTGATATTATGGAAATGTACCATTTTCAAAATTAATTTACAAATTCATTTGTAAAAATTAATCTTGCTTTATAAACAAACAAACAAAAAATTATAGTAAAGAGCATGTAAATCATTTTTTAATGTATTTAAGTCCCTTTAAAGGAGAACTACAAGTGCTGGTCAACGAATTAGAATAATTTGAAATAGTGCTATCATGAAATTC
>WMED01011666.1:0-15150 GCA_019650415.1 Pipa parva
AGATAGATAGATAGATAGATAGATAGATAGATAGATAGATAGATAGATAGATAGGTTTTAGAGCAAACACCTTTATTATCCTCAATGATTTAGAGCTGATAATAGATAGATAGATAGATACAGATAGATAGATACAGAGAGCTAGATAGATAGATAGATAGATAGATAGATAGATAGATAGATAGATAGATAGATAGATAGATAGGTTTTAAAGCAAACACCTTTATTATCCTCAATGATTTAGAGCTGATAATAGATAGATAGATACAGATAGATAGATATTCTTAAAAAAAAACTCTATACATGTTTCTACAAAGAAAAGGTTTATTCCACATTAAATAGTTTATGATAGGTCTAAAAATACCAGTTCATTAACTAGGCTGTAAATGGCAACACTAGTTTCATGTAGGCTGTTTATAAAAAATGTTTCCATATTTTTATGGACTTTAACTAGATTTTAAATTGTAAGCTCTACTGGCAGGGACCTCCATCCTCTCGTTTCAGCCTGGCGCTTAGAGTGATGTTTCTTCATTAACTTATACTTGTAATTTATTTCAATTGCTCTTTGTTAAGAACTTTGCCGTTTCTGTATTGTAATTGTATTGTTGAATTGTAGAGCACTGTGTAACCTAGTGGCACTTTATAAATAAAAATATACATACGATATATAAATAATATTAGAGTGGCTGAGTTGCTATTTTTGAACAGGATCAGTGAATGCAAGGAAATATGTTGCCACTAGTAAGCAGAGATTGTTACCTTCCTGTTTAATTTATTCATGTATATGGTTATTACAAAAAAAAAAAGCCTTTTTGTACAGCATCACTTTACTTTAAATAACATCAAAGAAGGTTTCAGACAAAAGATTAAGAACAGTTGAATTATATTTCCATGCCTTAAAGTATGTGTTGCACAATGCTATATAACATTTTTTACATTTTGCAAAATGTCTAAAATAAATCCAAAAACAATTTCCTTTATTCCTTTAAGGACTACCTAAGAAAGTTGATTCACTAAACAAAATAAAACACTCTGTTCAGCATATATGTACTCAAGGAAATTGGTGGGGGGGTTAGAGGGGACAGGGGGTCTCTGTGACAAGCTGTGGGCATAGGAGACAACAGTTTAAAAGTTAGCTAAAGCTATTGGACTGATTGGTAACTCACTGTTAGTATGTTTTAAAAAGGCAGATATTCTATTATCCTATCTATTATTCACACGGCTTCCTGTGTTCATGGGTGTCAGATGGGGAAACTGATGAGTGTGTTCTGTTAAAGACAGTAAGCGGATGTTAACGTCCTACTGTGAGAATTTCTCCAGGTCGAATAAAAAACGTTCTACTAATCATCTACCCCATGAAAGTGCCAGCTGCGGCCCATGGTAGGATTATCATTCTCATAGACCTCTCACCGAGCTTTTAGCTAAATGAAAAATCTGCTATAGCCTAGGGAGAAGGCATTGAGCAGATAAGAAAGAGCAGTGTTTACGAAGAAGCTGTGCTGTAGCAAATAGAACAGGTTTTTCTGTGATGTAAAAATCATAAGGAAACCATTAGGTTAAAAAAAAAAAAAGATCAATGTATTTACACGTTTCATTTGCAGCAGTTTTTATGGGCTCATTAATTTAACATTTCTTTCTACCTTCTGTCCTGAGGGTTGTCTTGTGATTTGTTATTCTGATTTTTTTCTTTTTTTCTCTCTGTCTCTATTGCAACACTTGGTTACATACTGTAAATTGTCATAATTTGAAATAACTCAGTGTTTTTGTGTTCTGTTCTAACAAAATATTCATAAAAAAAATGGAAAGAAAGAGAAAAAAAAAACAAAACAAAGTTGACAATGTGATTTAAATGTGCAACGCAGGGAGAGGATTATAATGTCATCTCTTCTTTAAACAGATGAAGATACTGTATAATAAAACATACAGACCTGAATGTATCAAATAATCACAAAGGGACAGATGCTGTTTGGAGATGTTACCCCATGGTGGGGGAAAGTAATAATATGATTATTAGGGCTGAGTAAGAAAAAAAAATCAAGGTCCCTAATGATTCATCTATGTTTGGAATCTACAGTACCTATGTCAGATCTTCACATCATATTATTATTCTGAAGGTGGTAAAAAAACATATAAAAAAGTGCTCAGAGGAGGTGTGGTGTTGACATGATTATGGCATGTTTATGAGTGACACATGGAGGTCCAAAAGATTCAGAAAGAAGACACGGGAAAGAGAGGTTTACGAAATGACTAATATTATAGGGAGAACAACTAAGTCAACCAAATGAATGAAAGAGGTAAATCCTTACAACATGTATACTTCAGATCACAAGGTCAAGTAATTGACAAAGAATCGTTGCTTAGCCTTTGTTTGTCCAACTAGATCGAGAACCAAAATTAATATATTTGTAATCTTCAAACTTGACATTTGATTTGAATGGACCACTTTAGGTAAATAAGTTATTTAGGTAAAATGTACATTAAACTGGACAGTTTCCAGAACAATCAAAGACTAGTCTGGTGGTTTGTGCATTAAAACTGCAAAAGTCTTTAAAATGATATAGGTTGCTTGGGTTTGTAATATATGCACAGACTTGATCTATAAAGTCACTCTTGTCAATCATCCACCTAATCTCCCATTTTCCCTTTACAGTGTCTGTTGGGTGCAAGCTAATTTGAGATCTTTTCACTATTCATTTAATTTTACTCCTAGGTATACTAAGTGTTGATATAAATAACAACAATTGCTAATTTGATGCTTGTATGAAAGTATGAAGTTAATGCACACCTACATGTAGAAGTAGGTTACTTTAGGGTAGTTTAACATAGAGGAAATAATCAACATTGTTTAAAATGAACCAGTAACACATTGCCTGCCATTACATGACTTGCAACATGTAAACTTGATTATGTACAATGTTCACCTGAAGTTCTTAGTGGCACTCTCTAGGCACTGAAAGGTGTAGCTTGCTTAATATAACGTTCAGGATGACACAGATAAACATTTTGTACTGTATCTAAACAGTAGAGATGTCTGAATGCATTTCATTGTCTTAAGCCTTGCTCTTTAAAGCAGGATCTCATATATTTGGGACAGGCATGTTAACATGTTTAATTGCTGCCATACTGTACCTGCCATCAATGATTACTTCAATCATATTCTTAAAGGGCTACAAAAGACAAGCATTTGCTTAAATATGAAGACAAATAATAAAGATAAGCAACATCACTGGTTAAAGCTTGTATTTTGCATGGCTTTTGCTGGTGCATGTCCAGTAATCTAGCTTGTGTACCAGGTCCATCAAAATATTCAGTGAACTTTTTCACATTAAACCCTTGTGGCTTTCAAGTTACAAAGCCACCAGTACATTTACAATACCAGGTACTGTATATACGAACCCCAGTTACAAAGCCAACAGTACATTTACAATACCAGGTACTGTATATACGAACCCCAGTTACAAAGCTAAGTGATCATCCACAAAGCAGTTACAATGGCAACTGTCCACTTTAAATTATAGGTGTTAATTCAGTTACTAGTTTGTATTGCTATAGATTCAAAGACCTCTTCCTCCATACCTTAGTTGCCTCAGTCTTTGCTCCTGTTTCACCTTTCTGTGTGACTGAGGGGGTTGCTGGGTCTTTTCTTTCCTTTACTGCTGAGTGAGCCTTGTTCTGTGTTTAGAACTATGCAAAACATCTTAGACAAGCAACAGTGGATAATACCACTTAAAGAAATACAATTGTTTCATGTCCAGGGATAATCCTGCCAAGTTATTACAACAACAATTGGATAGAGCAAAGATACACAAAGGATTCACTGTTACAACAGAAACAAAAAAACATTTTAAACACTATTGCAGGGTCTATGTTTTTAATCACATGCTCTATGGTATCAACAAAAAGTTGCCAAATTAAGAAACACGAGAACAAACCCTAGCAAATGTACAAGGATTAATATAGATTAGATTAGATTATTATCACTGAATACGTACAAAGAAACATATAAATCAGTGAAATGATAGTTCCATCCATATGCAATAAAAAGGATTAAGTAGTGTCGTTATAACAGTAATACATAAAATTAAATAGATAAATAAATAGTTTACAAGTAAGGTGAATTGATATATAAATATTAATAATAATAGACACAGATTTTACAATATCGCATGGATAGTGGAGGTAGTAGGGATAGTGGGGGCAAGGAGGGAGGAAGTACACAAGTAACTAGAGTTCAGATAGGGAAAGGTTCAGTCTAATAATAGAATCAGGGAAAAAGATCTTTCTCAGTCTGTTTGTTCAAGAATTCAGACACCTGTATTCTCTTCCCGATGGAAGTAAGGAGAAAAGTTCAGTGGGGGGTCAATTGCCATTGATCTTTTGCGCCATCTTGACTACTCTTTGAAGAGATTTCCTGTCTGAAGCACTGCAGTTGCCAAACCATATGGTGATTCAGTATGTCAGTATACTCTCTATAGAGCACCTATAGAAGTCTACCAGAATTCTCATACAGACACGCTCTCTTCTAAGACACCTAAGGAGATAAAGCCTTTGATGGGCTTTACTTAAAGACTTCGAGGAATGCAGGGACCACGTTAGATTATTGGATATATGGACACCCAAGAACTTAAAGATGTCCACCCTATCGACCTTAATGATGTTGATTAGGACAGGAGGATGTTTAAATTCATTTTTCCCCTTCCTGTAGTCATTTCTTTAGTTTTTTTGGAATTCAAAGAGAGCATGTTGAGATCACACCACATTACTAGGTTACATACTTCATCCATGTAAGCCATTTCGTTGTCTCCCTTTATAAGGCCAATGACAGTGTTGTCAATGGCAAATCTGATAATCCAGTTTGTATTGTGTATAAGAGCAGTGGTTCTCAACTTGTGGGGGTCGCACGACTGACCCACGGGGGTCGAGAACCGCTGTGGCACCCGGAAGCACCCACAGGAACCCTTCTTAGAAGGGTTCATGTAGGGTGATGTCGGCTGAAAACGTCATCATGTATGCGCATACATGATGATGTTCCGGCCGAACGTCACCACGTGACGCGCATACGTGATGACGTTCGGCCGAAACGTCATCGCGCAATTCGCAGTGACGTCAGAGCCGGGGGTCGCACCGGTATAAAGGTTGAGAACCGCTGGTATAGAGGAAAAATCAAAGGTAAAGAGGGAGTAGAGGAAACGACTTAATACACATCCTTGAGTTACACCAGCATTGAGACTGATAACAGAGGAGACGGAGTTATTCAGTCTAACGAACTGGTTTAGTCTAGGATCCAGTTCCGCATGTAGCAGTTAATATCAAGTTGATCCAATTTAATTATGAGTCTGGATGACATATTAAATGCAGAACTGAAATCGATGAATAACATCCTGACGTGTGAGTCTTTACCCTCAAGGTGCATTAGAGCTGAGTGCAGGGACATGGCTATGGCATCTTCCGTGGATCTGTTCTGTCAGTAAGCAAATTTTAAGAGGTCAATAGGGGTTGGGAGGTGGGATAGTACCAGTCTCTCTAGACACTTGGCTACTAGAGAGGTTAAAGCAATTGATCTGAAGACATTTGGTCCCCGAGCAGAGTGAGATTTGGGGACAGGAACGATGATAGCTGACTTAAAGATGGGGGGATGGTGCATTGTCTAAGGGATGGATTGAAGATGTGGGTGAGGACATCTGCTAGTTGTGCAGAGTAGGCCTTGAGTACTCTGCCAGCCACACCATCAGGACCGGCTGCCTTTTTAGCATTCATCCTGTTTAAACAGTCACATACGTTAGTGCTAGATAGCACGTGTTGCTGATCACTAGCCGAGGGGCTGCTTTTTAAGGGGATCAGGTCGTTAAGACAGTCAAATCAAGCATAAAAAAGATTTTGTCAGCTTGAATATCAGAGGAGGGAGATGAGGAGGGAGAGTTGTAATCAGTTACTTCAAAGATGACTTGCCACATATGTCTGGGGTCAGCGGAGTTGAAGTATTCCTTTATCTTCACCTTATAGGAATGTTTTTCCTTGACAATACCCTTTCTTAGAGTGGTTTTCACAGTTATGTGTGCTGTCCGGTAGCCCAATCTGAAGGCTCTGTCTCTGTCCCTGAATAGAAGCCTAACATGATCATTTATCCAGGGCTTTTGATTTGCGAAGATATGGATGGTCTTTTTGGTGGTCACCTCCTCTATACCTTTTGCGTTGTGTTTTAAAACAGAATCAGTGTATTTGTTGATATTGGTATATTTGACAGTAGTGGCTAGGGAAGCAAATGCCTTCCAGTCAGTATGTTGGAACTTATACTGGAGAGCAGAATCCACATCTTTACTCTAAATTTTGACCTGCTTGGATGCTGGTTTGGATCTTTTGGTGATTGGCGTGTATTTAGGAAGGAGGAATATAGAGAGGTGGTCAGATTGACCCAGATGAGAATGGGGAATGACTTTATAAGCATCAGTGACATTGGTGTAAACAAGGCCAAGGATCTTATCCCCTCTGGTAGGACAGGTAACATTTTGGTGCATTCCATACAGCATAGAATGGCGTGTACTGTTGATTATATAATATACTTGTACCCAATGGCCCCCACAAAGTTCCAAGTGGAACCCATGAGGTCCTTAGTGACCACTTATTGCTCTGATTGCCCCCAAACCCAATTGTCCTGATTGCCCCCTGATTTCAACAAACTTCCTCAGATTGCCTCTAAACAGCCTGTGAATCCAGATAATCGCAATCTGCCCTAGACATTCCCCAATCACCCCAGACAAGAGGGTTACATCCAATATTCTGCAATGCTTGCATTGTCAGAAAATCTATACTTCTGGGGTTGTTTTATCTGTAGGATTAGATTGCATGAACAGCGGCAAGGGTGTTTTGGTGCAAAGAAATACTCTTGAGTAACCCTTTTGTTATAGGTTGGTTGACAAGCTTGTATCTAAAGGGGAAATATAGTCAAATTACATCTTTACATATGCTGTACTATACTTTACAGAGAAGCGTTTCTCTCCAGTAGTTGTTTCATGTGACGCAGAATTATTGAGTAGGCAGCAATGATAAACTTTTGCACCAGGAAATGTGTCTGTGATGTGTACTGGCCAGCTTTCCATAAAAAGGTACCCTCCCCTAGACATTTTTTCCCTACTTATTACATAGCACATGAGCACAAGTCAGCTTTCCCTCTGTAATCTTCTGCATTCCAACTTAATTTATGCAGTCAAAAGGTCAGCACACTGCTTAACCAATAGCAGTCAGGCAGCTTTTCCTTCTCATGTTGCTTGACTTGCAGAACAGAAAGAGGAGGGAGAGCGGGGAGAGGAAAATGTCAACTCTCAGGAAAACTAATCAAAGAAATCAAACTGCAAGTATTATTTCTTCCCTAAAATTTTTTTTAACTATTTGTGTCAGCAGTTATATCAGCACTATAGTGTTGAGGATTTGCATTCAGAATTCTACACCCACAATGAGAAGAATGACTTGCCTAGATGGACAGAGATGTGTATTTTTTAAAAAAATATATACTTGTTATTATGACATTTGTTATTCTATTTTTTAAGATAAAATTTAGATTTGGTGTTTCCGTGGACCCTGGTGGGGACTGCTCCTGGATAGGCAACCTCTTTCAGAAACCCCTCACCAAGTCTGTTATAAGTGACACTACTGAAAAGTGACAATAATATCAAAAAGGTACAACACCTAAAATATTAAATAAATAGGATAATAAATAAGAGATGATATATATTGAAATGTCCAAAGATACAATCAAAACTATTACAAAGCCATGATACAATAAAATATAATTGTAATAAATTCACAATAGAAAATAACTACAATGATGGTAAAGCAATCAATACAAATATAAAAAAAATATGTATGTTATATGTAAAAGTCAGTCTCTGCAGCTCCAACGAAGAAATAGTCAGCCTGCCTTGGATGACCAATGTATACGATGTGGGTGATACTATCCATATCCTACGGATCTCATTTTGGAGATCCTCTTCCCTATTTTCTTCCATTGCGCTCCTACAGTTATTTTCATCAGAAAATTGGAACACATCCCTCACCAAGACTGCCCATTTCCGTCTTAAACCCTTTTCTCTCTTGCTGCATCTTATCTTTGGAATTCTATACCCCTCTACCTCCTCTAAGAGAAATCCATCAATATCTTCAAACCTATATTAAAATATTACCTCTTGGAGCACTAGCACTGGTTTTTAGGTCTATATTTTATATTTATGCATTTATTTATTCAAAATTTACATATTTTATATTTATTTTCTTATTTAATTGGCAACTATAGCCAAATGAACTGACACTTTATGCTACTGCACTTATTGCACTTCTATCTGTTTATGAAAGTCTTCCTCCTATTTAAACTGTAAGATTTGTGGGGTAGGGACCTCCATCCTCTTGTTTCAATCATGGCCTGACACTTAAATAAAGGGGTAATTCAGGAAAGAGCCAAGTTACCTTGCGATGCTTCTCATCAGTTCACCGAGACGGGTACGCGCTCCCTGGTCTCCTGCACTCGGAGATCAGCGAACACTTTAAAGGTACTTCGGCTCACCTCGCTACCACTCGAGTCGCCTCGCCGAGCCGAAGTACCTTTAAAGCATTCGCTGATCTCCATTTGCAGGAGACCGGAGTGCACGTACCCGTCTCATCGAACTGATGAGAAGAATCGCAATGTAAGTTCGCTCTTTCCTGAATTACCCCCTTAGAGTGATGTAGTTTCTTGATTATATGCTTGTAATTTACTTTGTACTTCACTTGTTCTTTGTTAACCACTTTTCCCTTGTCTGTATTATAACTGTATTGCTGGACTGTACATTGCTGTGTATCCTAATGGAGCTTTATTAAAAATTCACATACATACCTATACATATGTGTTACTGAATGTGCTTGAACACAATTTTTCATTCAATAAATCTGCACCATTTATAGAGAGATTTATGTAGAAATAGACCATAATAAAACTAGATAAGCTGAAAATAAATATTGGTGTTTGTAATTGTATTTAACAGTGATAATTTAACTAGGCTTTTTGTAACAAATTAGTCTAATTGCACCAATTTCCTACCAAATACAGTACATGTATCTATCTTTATACATTATAACAAACACAAGTACAAATGTCCTGTATGTTTGATTAAAACTTCTCAAAGGTTAAGGCTATGTGTGTATATTCTTTAAGCTTGGGTACTTTATTGATTAGTTGTGATTATTTTAAAGTGAATGTCATATACACACTTAGGTTCCATAGGTCATGGTAAGTCTGGTTAAAAACAAACTTCATGTTGACAGATAAGTCAATCATTGTGACTTTAACATGGCTACACCAGACTGAGTTTTCCAGTAGAACATAATTACATTTTAATCTTCACGAGTCAAAAATGGCTGTCAAAATGTAGGGGCATCGTTCCTTTAACAGTACCAAATCTCTTACTAGTGCATCTTCCCTTGACAAGTTGTGATGGGACACTCCCACTAATACCATTGTACAGATGCAACGTAAACTTGTGGAAATGTCTTCCACCAAAACTGGATCTAGCAAAATCTGTTTCAGAAATAGGTTTGGATAGTTACTTAAAAGATATTAATGCCAGGTGTTCTATAAACCATTAAAATTATTTAGTAGCATGCTGATCACCATTAAGGGTCAAGAAGGACTTTTTTCATGTTAAAGCAAAATTTTTTTTCACCTATCACTGGTCTAACAGGAGTTAAATAAGTGCAATTTACTTCTAGTATGTTTGTTTTTTTCAATAGATTTAACTTGGTGGACCTGTGTACAGTATTTTTCAACCACTATGATTAGGTTATCTTTATTACAGTACTATTTAGTAGAAGTTTTGTCTATGAATTCATTAGTAGTAGTTAAATTGGTTTTAATGACGATAAATCTGCTCAAACTAATGTTTTTTGTTTTTTTTTACGAGAGCACCACATAAGTGATTACTGAATAAAGTAAGATCTGTTGGTCTAAAGAATTCATTTTGTGTATAAACAGATAACTAACGAAATCGCAAAGAGAATAGATTTCCAACAGCTTTTTTTTACTATTTGGGTTGCACTAGCTCTCATTCTTTTTAATTTGTTTATTCATTGCATTAAATCAGACAATGAAACAGAATGTTTCTGCAGACACCCAACTTTGCAAAGCAATCATGCAGGGGACTGGACAAATTGGGACGTTGGGCATCTAAGTTTGGCACCTGCAATCAAATAATCTCTGTGTTACTTACATCATTAAAGGATGAGAAACATCAAAAGAAAATTGCTATTTGAATTGGCGTGGCAGTTAATTGTATGCACCACTTGTTAAACATGTTATCTTTAAGTTTAAATTTCTGATTTTAATTGGTTTGTGTTGTCTCGCTTTGCTGGTTTCAGCCAAATTAGGTTTTCTTGGGCACTTTATTGAATTTGTATTATCTAACACTCAATAGAACTGGCAAGGGAAGCATTTACTTTATAAGTAAAAGATGGCGGCATTAAAAAAATAATAATAATACAAACCAGGAATTAAACTTCAACCATTACCATTTCAACAGTAGATATAAAAGAACAAGTGTTATACCAATTCAAATGTCTTTTTTCTTTTTCTGGTATCACTGATTCTTTAATGAGTCACTAAATTAGGTTAGATGTGTTATTGCTGGAGAGAAATATTGGCATAACTTTAGATATTAGATATAATGTAATTGATGCTTACGCTGCCAGTTTACAGCAGCAGCAGTGGGTAAGTGGCTTGTTTTAAAAAAAGGCATAGGATCAGGAATTGTAAGTGTTACTAATGCTTTGTACAGAAGCAATATCAAACAGGAGGTTATTCACTAAAGTCCAAATTGTTGCATATAAGTATGAATTTGCCAGATAAGACAGTCACAATAGGCTGCTACTGTCGCAGTCGCGTCTTTATAATGAGAATATTGTCACAATCGTGACTTTATTATGGGGAAATTGTCATAATCTTGACTTTAAAATATTGTCGCGATTTTACACTGGGGCAATTGCAGAGGATTTGTTATGGTAATCCACTGTTTGAGAATTCAAAAGTCGAATTTGCACCTTTGTGAATGACCCCCTGCATATTAAATATGAATAGTTTAGGACAAAGACTTTATTCTGAAATTGGATATTGTACAACTAAAGAAGATCAAGAGAACAACTACTAAATTAACAAGATGATTGGCCCAGTAAGATGTTTCAGTTAATGGATAAAAAACTATTTGGAAAGAAATAGAAAAGGTTCTAGCAATAATGTATAAGGGAGCCAACATGACTGTTATGTGATGTTGAAAATCTGGGCAAATTATCAACAGCCTCTAGGGGATCTTCATTTGCTCTTTAGTTAATCATGCACTAGGTGCTAGAGAAAGAGTAGACTTGACAGTTGGGTCTATCCAAACTACATTACTCGTGTATATATATAGTTTACACTGCTAAGGCACTAGTGAAAGCAACCAACTTCAGATGATTTTTTTTACTAAAATCATGTGACAACTAAAACATTTTGAAAACTTGGTCCTTTTCACTTTTATAAGTTACTTTTAACTGAAGCATCTCTCAAATACAGCAGTAGACATAGAGTTTGTATTATTGTGTTGGACAGTTCTGTATCCCATTAAAAAGATCATTTAGATTTCTGCATTAATACTCAACTGATAATATAGTATAATGAGTCTGCAACATAATATACTAATACGAATAGTGCAGCTGAAATCCCAGGTCCTTGGCACAGAAAGGAGAATAGATGGAAACCTGTCTCTCATAGTTGGTAGAATGTTGCTGTCAGTTGTGATACACTCTCCAAGGTCCTACTGGGGTGGAGGAGAAGTTACAAAATCCCTTGTTACTTATTGCAAAGCTTTCTAGTGCTTATTTAATTAATGGAAAGTGCATATTGATTTTAATAAATCATTAATGCTCTGCAGTTTTTGAAACTAACTTTTTTTTCAGTGTTACTAATAGGTGATAAATAAATCATGCCAGCACACTAAATGTAATGTTGAGAAACAGAGGGATACGGGTTTCTTTTTCTCACTCACAATGCGTATACTTGAGGCTTGGAATGAATGCATACATTATATACATACAGAATGGATGCGGTGTCCACACAGATATATGTATATGACAAGGAAATTCAAATCATTTGTTAAAAAAAAGAAGGAATTCACTTTGCAAGGGTAGAACATTAGGGGCATATGTCCTTGATTCAAAATACGAGCTTCAGAATAAAATCTATAATTAGCACAATTTAAATTGCACCAATTACAGAAAAACTCTTTAGGCTATTAGAAAGTAGAAATAATACACATGCAGTGCTTATAGAGGAAGATATCTTCAGTTTAATCCCTTATTAAATGAACACAGTAAAACATGAAATGCTGAGAACTGACCCACCGCTAAGAGTTCCTGCATCACATTGTTCCCTAACAGTACAAGACATCCATTTTTCTATAGTAGACATGCCCCTCCCTCTTTCAGATACTCACACACACACATATAGATTAACATAGAAGAGCATGCTATAAGTGCTGCTCATGACACCTAATATCCCATGTACTATTCCAAGTGCACATTTGCATTGTCCTGTAGCCCAATATCCAATCAAATCCATCAGTTGTATTGTAAAGTATCCCTGTTTGCAAAGTGCCCTGCTCCATTAGTGTAACGGACTAGCCATACACAGTTCCTTCCTGCTCTGCAGTCATGACAATATCAATTGATTCAAAAGACTGAACATGTTCTTTCAGAAATCAATAATGAACTTTCAAGAGCCTTGTTGGGTTACCAGATTGTTGTAGAGAAGTTCATAACATTAACAGCCCTTATATAGTGCTCTAGTGGCAATCTTCATTGGGAGTACATGCCTACAACCCAGGAATCTTCAAGGTCCTCCTGGTATCTCCTGGCTCTGAAGCAGCAAATTCTCTAACAGGTCACATGTTTCTGTTCTAACTGTTCTCCCATACTCCCCCCTGTTCTGGATTTCTAGGATAACATGTCCATGTATACATCTGGAAAACTCTCAACTTATACATTTCTTAGTAAATGTTTCCATTAAATACAATGCCCATATCATAATTACATAAACAAATAATAAGAGTGTATGAGATTATTCATGTAAAAACAACTGTGACTTTCTTAAAGGTAATACAAAGTTGGCAGACCTAAACAACAATTACATTATTATTTCTTACAGTTTTTATGAATATCATTTATTGTATGGATTAAGTAGCTAAATGTGCATATTTGATTAGCCTTCCACAGGACTTGGAAAATAGGAACGGTTGGATAGGAGCTTCATGGATTTATGTTCTAGGCCGTTAAACTACAATCCCAAATTTGCTTCAGATTACAAAGCATCCTGCTGATCTGGGTAGCATGATTAACATATCAAATCAGAATGAACTGCCTCTTCCTCTCAAGCTAATCTGCTTTAATTGCATAAATCTATAACTTTTTCACGAGTGCTAGTAAATTAGGCAGTTGCAAAAGCCCCACGTTAAAACAATTATGGCTTACAGATACAAAAGAAGATATGCACAGAGATTCCACAATTAAATAAAGAGATTCTATTTCAAGAAGATACTTACTGAGAATTATTTTGTGCTGCCGTCTAACTCTGCTACATAGAGACATATGAGGTCATAAAAAAGTCACTTCTATATGTAAAAAGTACTGAAGCAAAGCAAAGATATTTGTACGATAGACCTTCTTGTAAACATTTAATTGCATTGCAGTTTTGAAGCAGGGACAAGAGACTGAAAAAAAAAAAGAAATGATAATTTCATCGAAAACAATTGACCGTATGCAAATTTAGAAATTGCATCAGTCATACAATTTATGTCATATATTCTACATGGTCTAGGTTGGAAAAACAGTACCGTTTATTGTTTAATTGTTTATTGGTTTAACAGAAATTCTGCAAAAGCTAATTGCCTTTTTTACACAGGAGCTTTCAAGACACAATTAGGCTGAGCCTCTATTTATTCCATTAAAACTGCAGTAAAGAATGGCTTTGAATCCTAGTTTTGTATTCACAGAAATTAGGCCTGTTCTGTCATTCCTGTACATCCATTAGAATGGCATTAATTAAAATAAATAATAATAAATAATTTTGTCTATACAGTAGTGGATGACTGAATGATTGAAAAGGGACAAAAATCTAATAAAAGAAAAAGACTCACATTGGAAAGAAACTTCTAGAAATCTTAATTAAGAAAAGTATTGCTGTAAGGAAGGTCAGTGAAGTGGTGGCTCTGTGGTTAGCACTACTGCCTTGTGGGGTTCGGGGTTCAGCTACACCCTGGATCTCATCTGCATGGAGTTTGGATGTTCTCCCCGCACCTGTATGGGTTTCCTCCCACAATCCAAAAACATACATGTATAACTGGATTGTAAGCTCCATGGGGCAGGGCCTGAAGTGAATAACAAATCTCTATAAAGTACGGCATGATGTAATAGAGTTATATAAATACATATTACACTTAATGCTGCTTATTTATTTCTGCGGTTTTTTATATTAGCAGTTTAATATGTGAAATTTAACAAGCATAATAATTTCTATTCTATATAAATTTCCATTAAGGGAGTCCAATAGACCTCCATAGTCAGAATTCAGTTTTTTACCAGCAGATAATTCAGAATTAAAACAAAGTTACAATAAACCTATTTAAGAAAACCAGGTTTTCCCCATTGCAGTTGATCTTTACAAAGAAAATATTCTTGTAATCATGGGTGATCATGTGTAAATGACTCTAAAGCCACTGCATACTACATGACTCTACTTCTATAATATTCAAAATCAAACTATTGTTGTGCCACCTGTTAGGATTTGCAAGAAATAGATTTATCTGAAATCTCATAAGTGTTATATATAGTATTAGGGCTAAATTATTGCCCAGAGAAATTGAAATAGTAGGGATCATAGCCCATGGTGGTTACATGTGCAGAGTGGTAGGGCAGAGGTAGATGGAGTTCCCTAGCAGTGTAAGAAAAGCCCAGTTTGTGACCACAGGTGCCGGAAATTACAAATGATCAAACGGCTGCTGCTACTACAGTAGCTGAATTCATTCATCATCTATTATTGTGAGTTATTTTTTCAAACATTAACCAAGTCTAGTTTTATTCAACATAAGCCATTTAATGTGCATT
>WMED01011667.1:0-15149 GCA_019650415.1 Pipa parva
TTTTTTTAATGTTTTCTGTAGGACTGCATCGACCTCTGTTGAACAAGTTAGAGAGAGAAGCTATCAACGAGCTTTGTTACTGAGTGACCACAGAAAGGACAAAGATAGTGGTAAGTTTGCTTCATTTGTACCTCTCTATGTATTGCTGAATTGTACAGAGCTGCATAAATTTGTGGAGCTTTATAAATAAAATTATACATACATATTTCACTAGGTCTTGTTTACAGTTGACCACAAAGCTACTTTCTCTAAGGTCTTTTGGGGGTACACAGGACCAGGGGTAAAGATCCCTCCCACTAGAAGCAGGACACTAGAACATCTAAGCTCCTCCCCTGTAGGCTTTACCCCTTACACTCACCAAAAGAAGCCAGTTCTTCTAGTATCCTTTCTTCAGGAGGCAGGGACTCTGGCTGTGGCCAATTATTCCTTGGTTGAGTTAATTGGCTCAACAACCAGGGAGTGATAGGTGACAAAATATACTCTGAGCCCTCAATCCATCCTCCCCCAATATTATGTGTCCCCCTGGGTGTCTTAGGCCAGACAATAATACCTGTGTCAGATGCAGCATCATTTAAGAATGTTGCTGATAAAAAAAAAATGAGGGTCTGCTTAAGTCAACCTTTTCAGCTACTGGCATGGCAATGTGTCCAGTGTTTGCGTCAGCCTGGGTAGTTAAAGCATGTGAGCGGCAGACATCACAACTATTAGTAGTGTTACAAAAGGAATCTAGGAATGAGGAGTTTTTCAGTCTGACACTCCTACTACAAGAGGCTATATCTTATCTTTGTGATGCTCCATTAGATGCAGCTAAAGTACTAGCAAGAGCTTCTGCTATGTCAGTAACAACCAGACATCATTTATGGCTGAAACATTGGTCAGCAGACCTAAGATCAAAAAAATTGTTGACTTATATACCATTTAAAGGCAAACTACTTTTTGGTGAAGAACTTGTAAAAATCATCTCTCAAGCCACAGGAGGTACAAAGGAATTTTTGGAAGACAAAGTAATTCCTATAATTTTGCCAATCATCCAGAAATAATTTTCGTTCCTCAAATAAGAGCCAACAATATTCCAGCAAGCATTGTTTCTCCAACTAACCAAAAAACCATGGGTTACATAGAAGCCCACTTCCTCATCAAATGATAGAAACATCTCAGCATAAAGATCCAGCCACCTCCAATATAAGTCAGGTGAGAAGTCATCTGACGCCAATGAATTTGTTCACACTCCTGACATGATATTTTCTTTCCAAAGTTCCAAAACAATAAATCAAAGATCAAGCTTTACATGCGTGTATCTAGGAATGAAGCAAAAAAGGAGTGATAGTTCCCGTTCCTTTCAGTCAGAGGTATCAGGGCTTTTATTCAAACCTCTTTATTATGCCCAAGAAGGACGGAGGATTCAGACCAGTTTTAGATTTAAACCTGTTGAATTAACACATCAGAGTCACTCTGTTCAAAATGGAATCTTTGAGATCTGTAATTGTAGCGATGAATCGGGGAGAATTCCTACCATCAGTAGATATCAAAGATACATGTCTACATGTTCCAATATTACCAGTTTACTAGGCTTTGCTATGCACCAAGAGTAGGAAGGAATTCCCAGCACTCCAGTAGTTAAAAGTTATTCTTTATTGCCACCAATCAATGCCATGATTAAGCGCAAGTTGCGAAACGCGTAGGCATTGCGGCATGATTTTAATATTTTTAAATTTACCCATGTGGTGGCAATAAAGAATAACTTTTAACTACTGGAGTGCTGGGAATTCCTTCCTATGGTGTTTGTAATAACGGTCCACTGTTTCCCGGGCACCCATTTGACTATTTACAGGGGATTTGAGCGGCAGTACAAGCTGTAAGTATCCCAGCTTTCAGCATTTTTTCTTGTTCATGCACCAAGAGTATTCACAAAAATTATGGCAGTCTTGTCCGGTCTCTTCAGAATAAAGGGAGTGCATGTCACACTATATCTGGACGACTTACTAATCAAAGCCTCTTTATTATAACAGGCATAAAAAGCTGTGGAACAATGTGTATCAACTGTGCAGAACCTTGGATAATCTACCAAGAAAAATCCTCACTAATTCCAACTCAAAACCTCATATTCCTGGGATTACATTTCAACACTGTAAATTTCACAGTTTCGCTGCCAAGAGACAAACACATCATCGTGTTTGATGGCTTGACAGGACATCTGTGTACTCTGGTGAAACAAAGGGGGTAATTCATCAAGCAGCGAAGTGAGCTACGATGCGTTCAGCTCACTTCATTAATGGTAGTATGCGTATGTTGATGTCCTGTACGCGGACATCAGCATGCGCATTAAAGGGATTTCCGTCTCGGCGAGGCAACTCTTTGGCTCTCGCAGAGACGGGAATCCCTTTAATGCGCATGCTGATGTCCACGAACAGGACATCAATACGCATATAACTATTAACGAAGTGAGCCGAGCGCATCGTAGCTCACTTCGCTGCTTTATGAATTACCCCCAAAGCCTCTCAAATAATATAGATAACATTGCACCTTTATTACCTCCAGAAGTTCTCCATTTATCACTGTATGAAGGTACTGGGCTCAGAACATAGTTTTGCCTTCCCTTTGTCCAGACCCTAAAAATTCCAAAGAGAAAAAAATGATACACTTTAGATGTTGTTTGGGCAACACAAATCTATCCCCAAAGGACTGCTTCCTTTCAGAAGTCTGACTCTTTATCTTCTCAACAGGGAAGAAAGTAGGACAGTTAGTTTCTAAAATTGTAACTGCACTCTGGATTAAAGACTTCATTCAATGGATTTATTGGATTAAGAAATTTATTCTCCCTATAGTTATTACAGCACATTTGATCAGAGCTGTGAGATCCTCTTGGGCTATTAGAAACCAGGCCTTGATGGAACAGCTGTGCAATGCAGCGACTTGGACGTCTCCTTCTACTTTTATAAGGATTTGCAGGGTGGATTTATTTGCCTCACAACAATTAAGTCTGGAGGAGGGCCATTTAGGCTGCGGTGGCTCCTATTTAGGTGTTTACGGTAGATACTAGATAATACCTCCCTATTTATCAGTGGGACTGCTTTGGTATGTCCCCTGGTCCTTTGTCCCCCAAGAAACCTTGGAGAAAAAGAGATTTTTATACTCGCCAATAAATCTTTTTCTTTTCGAGTCTCTTGGGCTTTTTAAGGGATAGAGCTGTTAGAACACCCTTTTAATGCTGGACATCTGTAAAATCTTCATTATGTGGCTAATAAGCAGTTAATTTAAAGTGATACTGATCTGCTTTTTAATTTGAGCATATCTTATAGAAAGCTTTGAGCATAGAATAAATTCTATACCATTTCTGTTCTTGAAACAGAAGCTCAGAGAATCAAAATGGTTTGTATAAAGGTAAATTAAAAAGCACAGCAAATGGTAAATTGGTATCTAATTTTAGGCTAGATTGTGATGTACCGTAAATGCAGATTTTTTTTTTTTTAATCTTTTATTTTAGATGTAGACACAGAAAATGGAGAATCCTCTAATGCAAAGGAATGTCAGTCACCAGATCTATCACACAAGAATTGTATAAGTCCTAAGCAGAATAAGGTAAGATATTTTTAAGTCTTGTGTCTATAATAAGGTTTTTCAGTAGTTCGAATGACTCTAGAATAGTCACCCTTCACTAATGTTAGACTAACTCTAATTTAAAATAGGTCTCAACCAAGGTACATCTGAATTTGATTAGTATTGATGCCAGTATTTGCCTGCTTTTTCTTTATTAACATAGCAGTCCTATCAAGCTTTCTGGCTAACATACTGACTCTTTATAACAGGAATATAGCCTGGCTCATTGTTTTAATCCATGCAACAGAGAACTTTAATTAGTATAGTGCCTGAGGTAAAAGATGTATGCAGAGGTGAATAGTGTCGCACACTGCTTATTGACACCAGCTTCAAAATTGTATGCCAAGGCAGTTTGCGGCTTAAGGAAACAGCGGCTAGGCATTGTTTTCTTTAGGTATTGTATATATTTTAGCAGTACTAAAATGCATTGTGTGAAACTGTACTGCATAGAAATGTTTTGAAAATGGTGCCTACAAATCCAAATCAGAGAGCAGATCTTATTGAAAGCAAAATTTAGCTGGTCTCGGCAGTACTTTTTCTTTTATAAACACACAAATAAATCAAAGTCTGCTGTTTACATTGGTCTAAGTTGTATGAGCAGCCATTTTATATTTACTGTAAAATTGGTTTCTCTTAGTGGTAAGGGGACATATGACTTCCCTCCCTGCTGTTGTGTTTTTGTGTTTTTTATTGGTGCTATGTTCTAATGCATGGATGGCAAACCTATGGCACGCGTGCTGTTACCAAGCCTGCTTTCAGTACAGGCCAGGGACCTGATCTGACAGTTTTCAGGCCGGAAACGTGGCCTGCACTGCAAGAGCGCTCGCTCGCAGAGGAGACCTTCTCCCCTGTTGCGTGCGCGTTCCTTCTCTGATGCAGGCATGATGACATCACTCACCACCTCCGGCACTTTGGGGGACATGCTAGTGGGTGACGTCACCTTTTTTGGCACTCCGTGCCAAAAAGGTTCGCCAACCCTGTTCTAATGGATAATTGTGCAGTGTCTGGCAGATGCAACTGATTGAAAGGGGGAGAGAAAGGGATAAAAGGGAAGTGGGAGGATATTAGTTCAGATTCTTGCAATGTTCTACCTCCTGATAGGAGGAACCTTTTACCCAGTGTTCCTATGTCCCCCTAAGACTAAGAGAAAATGATTTAAAGGTAAGTTATAAATGTTTTTTTAAGTTGAATTCCTGACTTTTTTTTGCTTTTAGTTCTGTTTTATCTTTACTGATAGAAGTATATAAATTCTATAGTGACTTCAAATGCATGTTCAGGAATTGTCACCGAAAGTTTTAATTTTTAAAGTTACAGATTAATATCATATTTTATAGACAAAATTTCACATTTTTTGAAGAGCACGTTGAATATATAGCATTGCTGTTATTTTTAGTTTTTCACCTATCTGCTTATTCCTGTTTTCCTTGATCAACTCTGCAGACTATTTTAATTTGATATGCAAGTTTTGATTGAATTGCTGTCTGTCTGGCTATAGCACCAGCCAAATCAGCTACTAATTTGCATTTGTCCTGTTGGCATCCCCTTTCCTGACACATGTTGATTAAGTTTTTGAGTTGTACCCAATCAGTCAGTCTAAGCATATATTCTGAGTAGTGGTCAGCTTGCTGGCTTCAGTCAGTTCGGTTCCTATTTTCCAAGTGCCTAGTTTATAAGTGCCGTTGAAGAATTATACTAGAATTGAACCAGAAGAGAACAGGACTCTGCATACTACCTGTAACAAATTTTTATTCTTACTCTATTTTAAGCTAAATATTCTCTCTGTATTTACTCCCTACTTACTTAGTCTGAAAAGTATGAAATGTGCCCATTTGATAAAGGATCATACAGCCCGAAACATGTAATGTATTTTGCAATAAATGTAGTAAGGCTACATTGAAAACTACAACTTTTATTTTATTTCATTGTGTTTGATGGCTTGACAGGACATCTGTGTATTCTGGTGAAACAAGCATTCCTAAAGCGTAGTTTGTTACAGGTATTTTAAGGGTCTGGAAAATAGGGTAGCTTTAGTGGTATGGTCTTTGGTTTCAGTATACAAAACAACATTTTGTGTAATATAATTGAAGTAGGAGTTCAGTAATACTTTAATAAACAAATGCAAAAAAAAAAATTTTTTAGCAGTAGCATCAATTTTAAATTGTGCATTAGGCTCTGTTTAGTGGAATATATTAAAAAAATTAGAGTGTGTATTAGATTGATTTTTCCTTTGATAATTAACCCTTGTTTTTTCTTTTATGCAGTCCACTCCCCTGGTGCCTACTCCAACCCAAGGGAAGCCCTCATTGAAGCTAGATGCTCCTCAAGAAACCACAGTGAATGCACCAGTAACTGATAATGTTAATTCATCAAAATCAGAGGTGAAGCAGAACATTTCAAAGGCTCATCTTTCTCAACCTCATTCACAGAAACTGCCTTCTACTCCTTTAAAATTGCATTGTCCTCCTTCTCCTCACCTTGAACACCCTCCAAAGTCTTCTACACCAGTACAACATGGTTATCTTTCACCTAAACCTCATTCACAACAATTGGGTTCTCCGTATAGACCACAACATCCCCAGACCAATCAGGTGGGGGCATCGCAAAGAGAAACCCACACCAACTTTTATTCAGTTGTGCAAAATATTCAGACTGGTAATCCCCAAACAGCAGGTGGGCAATTGTTCTCCCAGGCTCCATCAGGGCAATGCACCACTGTTTATAGTCCCTTTAATCAACAGAGTGTTAACAGTCCTGCTCCACCACCTCCACCACCACCCCCTACAAGTTATTATCAAAACCAGCAACAGTCTGTAAACTTTCAGAGCTACAGTCAGATAAAGGGAGCAATTTCCCAGCAAACTGCGTTTACACCTGGTCCAAATCAAGGCCTTTCCACTACAACAGGACAACCAGCAGTTCAAGGACACCATGTGAATTCAGCACATTATTTGTCATCCCAGAACCCTTCTGTGCATCTCCAAACTACAGTAGTTCCACCACCACCTCCGCCCCCTCCTCCAAGTTGTCATCAACAGCACCCTGGACAACATGTGACAGGTCCAGTTCATGCAGTAGCTAGTAGCTCACTTATTCATTCACAGACATCAGGCCACCATTTGCCTCCCCCACCACCACCACCACCACCAGGCCCAAGTCCTCACCATTCACATCTTCAACATGTAACAGCAGGACACCAAGGCCTACAAGCTCAACACCAGCATGTTCTAAATACGGTTCCTCCGCCACCCCCACCACCTCCACCCCCACAAGCTACAAATGTTTTAGGTGGTTCTGGAACTCACTCTGCATCAGCACAAGGAATACACATACAAACTCACCAGGGACCTCCTATTTTCACTTCAAGTGCACATCCTAATGTAGCACCATATTCAACACAAACTCAACATCACAATCAAGTGGGACCTGTACCCCAACACCAATCTTCTGCAACAGGACCACATCTCCCACTTTCTAGCCAGAATACTCATATTCAGACGCAAGGACCAAATAGTATTGCAACTGCTGCAGGTTTCTGTCCACATCCTGGCCCTGTAAGCCTACCCCATGGAGTTCAAGGACCTCAGCAAGCATCAGCAGTGCCTGGCCAGATACCTATGCATCGGCCACAGGTACCTCCAACTTTCCAAAATAATTACCATGGCTCAGGATGGCATTAAAATTGGATAACCTGTGTATAATAAGCATTTTTTCTAAATGTTATGTACAATGGTCTGTATATTTTATATGTACCTTTAAAGGTACTTTTTAATGACTGTATATGAAACTTTGTAAAAATTTAAATATGTGCGCTTTCATTGTAATATTCCCTCTCAGTTTTTCTTTTTAATGTCTTGAGACCTGTGTGCTTTTTAGCCAGTACAGTCTTTCTATCAAGTAAACATTCCAGTTGTTGTTTGGTTGTTTTTTTCACATTTGGGCAGTATAAAGTGTATGTACGTTTGCTTGTCAAAGTTAATTTTATTTTGTTGGTTTTCTTAAATGTAAGTCATGGCACTAACATGTTTTTCATCAACATACTTTTCATTTGTGTGTACGCATGTGTGTATGTATAAATGATCATATTTATACACATACACAAAGTGTACAGGTTTCAGTGTTGCATTAGCCATTCCTTCCCATACACTGATATTTACAAAACTGTAAATTAATGTATAATTCAGTTTAACAATTTGACTTCTTTAGAAGTTCTGTAAATAATGTATTTTGCTTGTATATGGCTGAAGGCTTCCACCTCATTTGATAAAACATTGTACATATATTTTTTTCAAACTATATTCTTTGTGGAAGTAGTACAGTATATAACATGTAATTTTTGTAATATACTGTCATATTACAGCACTGGTTGGGCATTTTAATTCATGTTAATAAATCACAATTATGTCCGTTTTATCAGGTTAGTCCTTTCATACATTTTACAGAAGTGAAATTGATACATAAATACAGCAGTTAAAATGTATATTAAAGTGAGTGGTCAGCACTTTTTTTTTTTTTTTTTGCTAATTATTGCAAATTTTGTTTCTGTTGTCTCTTAGATGTCACATTTCTAAACAGGCAAGACAATTTGTGAACTGGATTATTGTTAACATGGTACTACTAAGCTCCACAAAAATTTTAACCAGGAGATGTTGCTTAGGCCAGCTTAATACAGCTGTATATGGAACTGTTAATATTAAGGTGATACAGACAGTGCTACCATTTAACAACAATCTTAACAGCATGAAAAATCTAATTTGTGTTTAGGGATGTTATCCTCTCAAATCAGGTAAGGTCAGTTCTCTGTAAAGTTTCACAAAGATGGATAGTGTGGTGTGTAACTTGAGTACATATAACCATATGCAAAATCTCAAATATCAGGAAAATTAACTCTATAGTGTCAATAACTAACAAAATGGATTTGGAGCTCACTGAATTTTCTGGTTGTGTTGGAACATGAGAGTAAAGAGATGTTTCTCAATATCAATGCTAATGTCCTCTTACAAATGAATATCGAAGGTATGTATTTAGAGGGCTTATTCAGCTTGGACTTTTCTTTCAGTATGATATACAGTGTGGCAGCCTAACACTGCTGTTTTGGTTACATTTAGATAGACCCTATCAACCAGGTGTTAATACAGATTGAAAGAGTGATGGTACAGTGCAAATCAAGCCTCAAATTAATATTTTGGTTGGTAGAGTCAAACATTGTCAAATATTTGTTTAAAAAAAAACTGCAGAATTAGAATCTCACTATTAACATATACTAAAATGTATTTTCCAGGTGAACAAACACGTATGACACCTGATAATGTTTTGGGGGTAACCCCTTCTATCAGCTGCTAATTAAGAAGGGATTTTAGCTATTTGTGTGCAGGAAAGAGCTAGGGCTTTTAATTGTCTGCTCCAGTGAAATTGAATGTGGAGGTGCTTAGTCAATCCTGCCCTGTGTTTATTCCACCAGACCAATGAGCATTTAGGGCAGCGGTTCTCATCCTACCTAAGCCTGCAACCCCTGCAATGATGTCATCACGCAGAGGCGTATCTGTGTGTGGGCAGACCCACCTGTAAACAGAGGAGCAGCAGTTTGGAATGTCTGTGAGTGTTGTTTGACCCCCAAAGGGGTTGCAACACACAGGCTGAGAACTGCTGATTTATGGCCTTATTGACTAAAGGCCAAATAGTCACATATAGCTAGGAATTTACATTTGATTGCCACTTCTCCATGTTTGCTTATTGAGCAAACTGCAGTGTGGTGAATATGCATCTAATTTAGGCAACTGCTATAGTTGAAGACTAATGGAGCTCTTCACATTACTTTGCGTGTGTGTGCGCACAGGTACTAACCATAGTCAACAAGCGGAGGAGTCTGTCACAGTTGCAAATTCGACAAGGTGTAGCGCTCTGAATTCAATCTGTTTGACTTCACTACATAAGGTTGAGGGGGCTCTAAACATGAATTGGGGACAAGGTGACAGTGAGGATGGTGTCCCTGCACTTCAATGGGGGAATTCACATGACTTTGCATTCTAGGACTGACTTCGCTACACTATGTATGAGACAGTAACCGCAGCAGTTGACAAATCTACCCATAGCTTTATAAATAAGCGCATTGGTGACTTTTGGCGATGCGACTAAGCGTAGTAAAGTGATTTAACAGGTGAATTTAGACTTTAGTTAATAAACACCATACAGTAAAAAGGATTTAACATTTAATTATACAATTCCTCTTATAGCAAATCCTTAGCCAACATTGTTCAGGGTAATTTTGCAGTATAGACCAATGGTGAGTGAATTTAGGTTTGGTTAATGTATTTACCCTTGTAATTTCTGGCACAGATGTATTGCAAAGTCACTCCTTGCCATAAAAACTAACTACCAACAAACCCATTTCCACTCTGCCATGAAATGACCCGCTAACATTATTTCAGTGATTTCTTGTTAGCTCAGGAGAAAGTGTTTAACAAAACAGCTGATATAAGCCTCTTATGCTGATTTAATTACAAGAGCAGACTCCTCAATTTAAAATATAGATGGTGCTTAAAATCATTCCTTGATCAATTTTGTTATTTTCAGAATTGTATATATTTCTTTTATAGTGTTTCTGAAAATTACACACAATTGACAGAAGACCAATATGACATTTTGACTACTTGGAGAGACAATATAACTCTTTCAGCAGTAGTGACCTACCCTGTAGGGAGATCCACCACCAAATGTGTGATATTACCACAATTTAACACAGACGCAGCCTGGACGTCTGTTTTGATTCCAGAGTAAGTACTGGTGGGATGGTGTACAAGTAGACATCCAATACACTGGAGAATATTTGTCTAAGGTTTGACTAACACATCCCAACAGCATTAGGCTGGGTTCATACTAGCCGATCGTCAACTGCCTACACGGAGCCCTAATTTCTACCTTTTAAACAGCAGAATGTGAATGAAATTGGACTAGGGACCAGGCCTCTGGCTTTCCTGATGCAATAAGGCCGAACAGACACAAAATCTCTGCAGCCCTGATCTAAAATTTAGTGGAGAGCCTTCTCAAATGTGTAAAGTCTGCTAAGATGCAAAGAGAAGAATTAATACCAGTTGCTGTGGAATGAGCTGTTCAATCAGTATACATGAATGTGATCAACAGGAAGACAGATCAAGATCTTAAAAGGACACACTGCTGAGCAGTGTATGAAGTGGGACTGTCACATGGATGTTAGCACTTAGCTTCTGAAAGTATATCCCTCTAAGATTATATTTTTTTGGGGGGGGGGAAATGGAACAAATAAACATCCTAACTTTAAAAACTAAAATCAGCCAAAGCACTTTGTTTTGTAGAATGGGATAGAAAATTTCAGCAATGTGAGCTGCTTCTGTTCTTGCCCAGTTTATCAACCACTGTTTTCTTGAGTAGAAGCCAAACTAAATTTAAACATGTGAACCAAGGTTGTCAGCTGAAAGCTGTACCATTTAAACATTTGCTACCGCGTTAGCATAAACAAACCAAAAAAGTTTTATTTCATAGATTGTGTTATATAGTTAGCTTGTACTAAAGTCCAAATAAGATAGAATGCGAAGGTTTTGCCAAACCAAGAGGGCATAAAAAAAAAAAAAATATTTATGCAAAATATATAAAAATCTGGGTTAAGATTGACTACTTTTGTTGGTAGAGCAAAATATGTTCTAAAGTCCAAATAAAGTTTCAACTTGGGTATCTTATTTGAACTACATCAGCATTGTCTTTTATGCAGGATAAATAAAGTGATTTTTAAAATAGAGTCACAGTTTTTTCTCTTCTCTCCCCCAAAATGCCTACAAATTGACATACGGTATTTTCCATGTTATGCCTACATACTGAGGAATAAAAACTCATAAACCTCAACAGCGGTTATATCTTTTAAATGCTGTAAATGAATCTTAGACAGTTATTTTCTAGGCAACTTAAATACATTTGGAAAAAAGCACACAATGTCCAAACAGAATATAGATTAGTAGACATCTTTACCAAAGTAATTATTTTTTGTGTACTTAAAAGGTGTAGGAACATGACTAAAAGGAAAATGACTTTCTGGATTGCATTGGAATGTCAGTAATTCCTATGCAATCATTTACAAAATACCACTTTTGAAGCTATATGGCTGTTTTGAAATAGTTTGTGTTATCTTTGTGTCTGCTGAATGTAGTCATTTTGTAACACTGGGCTTTAAGGGGGACTTTATGAATATAATTTAAACCTAAATAAAAACAATGTGAGACTGGGTAGGGGATTGTCTATCTTGAGCAGTTCAAATATGGAAACTGGCACTCCCAGAAGTAAAAGCAAGAAAAGTTTATTGCTTCGTGTTAAAAACAGTGTGCATCATGGTAGATAAAAGTTAGGTATGTATGATGGCACCCCCTAACGCGTTTCATGCATTAGGGCACTTAATCATAGGTTGCTTTACTACCTTTTTGACTGAGGCGGACACACCCAGGGATTTGCAGCACCAACAACCACACAGCAAGGATTGTTTATCTTGACCGATTCAAATGCCTGCATTTGGCAAACAGGGAAAAACAAAGCAAAGCAACACAAGCCTGAATATCAACATACAAAAAAAAATCAAATATCAAACAAAATGGGAGTTCTTTGTGTGTTACTATGCATCATTTAATTATTTCTGTCCCATTCCTGAGCTGCCTATACACTGAACAATTTTTCCGAAGATTAGGGGGGGAATTCACCAATCAGCGAAATGAGCTACGATGCCTTCGGCTCACTTCGCAAATGGTATGCGCATGCTGATGTCCTGCGCGCAAACATCAGCATGTGCATTAAAGGGATACCCGTCTTGGTAAGGCAACTCTTTTGGTCTCGCCGAGAAGGGAATCCCTTTAATGCGCATGCTGATGTCCACGCGCAGTACATCAGCGAGCACATAATACCATTTGCAAAGTGAGCCGAAGGCTTCGGAACTCACTTCGCTGAATGGTGAATTCCCCCCTAGATGTATATTAAAGAAGAATTAGTCTTCTAACCACATTGTTCATTTAGTCTACATGTCAGTACCTCAACAAACCCATCATTCCCATCCCAAGCCACTTACTTGATTATTTATACTTTTCCTGCATGCATTTGTTTCACAAGCACATGGCAGCCTTTGTAGCATTAAAGGGGCACTATAGTGCGGATATAACTGCCCACATACATATAAAACTCGTTTATAATAAGCCAATTGCTGACACAAATAGTTAAAAAAAACCATTTAGGAAAGAAATAATACTTCCAGTTTGTTTCCCTTAATTAGTTTTCCTGAGAGCTGACATTTTCCAACCCCCCACCCGCTCCCCTCCTCTTTCTGTTCTGCAAGTCGGGCAAATAGGAGAAGAAAAAGCTGCCTGACTGCTATTGGCTAGGCAGTGTGCTGACCTTTTGTCCACATAAATTAAGCTTGGAATGCAAGAGATTAAGCCAACTTGTGCACATGTGCTAATAAGTAAGTAGGGTAAAAATGTCCGGGGGAGGGTAACTTTTCATGGAAAACTGGCCAGTACACGTCACACACACATTTCCTGGTGCAGCAATTTATCAGTGCTGCCTACTCAACCATTCTGTGTCACATGAAACAACTACTGGGGAGAAATGCTTCTCACTAAGGTATAGTACTGCATATGTAAAGATGTAATCTGACTATAGTTCCCCTTTAAGCTCCACCCTGGCTAAGTTCTCGTTTTTAGGATAAATACATTTTGCTCAACAGAAACAACCACTTTTAATCAACCAAATTATATTTTGAAACAACCCTCCTGAAATGCTGGAAAGTCATTTCAACAGACCAAAGATAAAACATTAAGAAAAAAAACAAACCTTTGGCTTACCCATTTTTTAAATCGGTATGGCCGGCAGATGAGAACACAAAATGCAGATCTCTGACTAACTATTAAAGGAGAACTTTTGTGTGAAACTAAATTTATCCGATCATTTAAAACAGCTTTCATTTCACGATCCACAGCCAAGGATTGTGAGATGAAAACTGCCAGTTACCTTTCGCTTCCGCCCTCTGTGACCATAAAGCAGAAGCAAACATCTTATTTTCATTCTGTGCGTGCGCTTTATGGCCAGTTTGGCAAACTGACTGGGGGGTGGGTATTTAGTGATGCTATACGTCACATACAGGAGACAAAAGCGAGAGGCAGCCAGCAGTTTTCGTGATCCTGGGCTGTGAATCATGAGATAAAAGCAATTTAGCAGAGGTACACAACGCAAAATTTACTTAAGTCAACAATAATTTTCTTTACTTTTTCACCTGAAAATAGGACGAAAATTACATTTTCGAGCCTTTTGCCCCTTTTTTCTTCTGAAAATTGGCCAACAAATGGCCGAAAAGGTCAAAAACATGATTTTCTACCTTTTTGCCCAATATTTAGGTAAAACATGGCCGAAAGAGTTTTAAAAAATGTTTTCGACTTTAGTAAATTTCATTCTTAAGTGTATTGCTGCTAAAATGATGAGGTAAGTATAGTTTCTCACAATAGTTCTCCTTTAAGAAGGCAATAGCTCCTGCATTACACTGTTTCCTAACCCTAACACTCCCCCTCCCTCACATACACACAAACACACACACACACTAGGGTCTGCAGCTGAGTGACAATATTTACTGTAGTTACCACTTGCGCATAATTGGGAATTCATCAACAGGGGCAAACTTTACAGATGTCTAGTAACCCATTACAACCAATCAGAAGTTGTCTTTTATCATTCTAGTTCCCTAATACATGATTAATTGCAATGGGTTCCTCAATTAAGATTGCCCCTGTTGATGAAATACTCCGAACTGCATACGTCTTTAATGCTTCTATATGCAGTTACAACATGGTTGGTCAGACATAGTTTGCAGTAAACAACTGATCTAGTACTATAAAAGCGTGCAGTGAGAAAATATAGTTTATCAAGCAAAGCCAGAGGCCTTTCACTCTCCTAGTTGTATATATGAAGCTCCCTTCTGTAATTGTTAGCTCTCTGGGACAGAAACTTCAATCTTCTTGTCTATAACTTATAAAACTGGTATGATGTTTATCTCTTCTCCCATGTTTGTATTAGAACTCTATGGACAAGGTCACACTGGTGTATAGGTGCGCATCATTTAATAAAAAACAAAAAAAAGCGAGCGCACATATACTAGTGTGTCCCTAGCCTAAGTTACAATGGTCAGCTCTATACAAATTAAACATATACATACATGGATTACAATAATTGTTTATCATATGGATACATTCTAGGTTAAACTTACAAAAGAGACATGTTCAACTTTGAATAACCATCTCTATGTAGGTCCAGAAGGGAAAAGAAACTTGCCAGCTGTCAGTTCAGCCATCTTTGGGGGTGGGCATTTCCTTTGTGTTCTCATTACTAGGAAACAGAGTACACTCTGGATCAGTCACCACTGTAGCTATTTAACAAATCATATTTAGCTAAAACGGCACAGAAAAACATTTTAGGTCCAAGCAATTCATTTGGTCATCTGATTTCTACTAGCTATCAGGCGATGATTTCTACTAGCTATCAGGCGATGATTTCTACTA
>WMED01011671.1:435-15146 GCA_019650415.1 Pipa parva
ACAAGTGCTGTGCACAGGTAACGAATTGGCATTCAGTAACAGTGCCTAGTGCCACTGGGGGTCAGGTCACACTCGTCCCTCAACCTGCTCTCTGCTGTTCTAAAGAGGTCTCTGGCGCTCCATGACCCTGTAGCAACATGCAACCAACCAGGCTGTGTGTTTGAAACCCTTATTTAAAGGGCACACAGACTGGGTTGCAAAGGAAATGATGAAGAAAATGGCAATGAAATAGTCAGAGGGCTTTTTAATTACAACATGGCGAGAGAGCAGAGGAAAAGCAGGGACTGCTTTGTAGGTGGTGATGTAAAAGAGAAGGCGATAAAAGGTATTGGAATGTGGTAGTGACAAAAAGAGGCAGGAGTTTTATAAAAGTCAGAGGCAATAGATACCAGAATTCAAAAAAATGTTGAAGTGAGCAATGAAAGGAGATAGAGAATTGTTCCGAGTGTTGGATGGGTGGGGCTAAATAACTGACATTATAGCTCCTCCAATCAGATCCCTCACATCAAGATCTTGCAGGGATCTGATTGGAGGAGCTATAATGTCAATCATTTAGCCCTGCCCACCTGACCCAAGAAAGAAAAGGCAGGCTGATAGGGAAGATGACAGAGAGAAATGCTGTTTAAAGGTACATTTTTCATTGAATACTAAATTATTATTTTGAGGTGACAGGTATACTTTAATCTCTCAAAATCTACGTCAAATTGTAAAAATTTAAGTTTACAATAAGTTCCTTACATAAGATCTTTTTCCACCCACATTTGAGCGATGATAGGTAAAGTAATTAGAGAGCCTATCTTTAGCTATTTCAATTTATTACAAAAGTATAAGGGATAATGGACACTTTGACCTTTACATAAATAAATTCCACCATGTTCGGAAAATAGAAATTTCATCAAATATGTTTATTATCAAGCTGAAATATGTTCAGATTATGGACATGTTACATAGAGGGGACTTTTTCTAAAGTAAGCAGATTACTTTAATTCAGCATCCACAATCTCTATATAGGTTTTATTAAACAGCGGTTAGTACTAAAATTGTTAGAAATACTATTCAGTTTTTATGCAACACAGTAGTTTTATATACAAATTTTATAGAGCATTTATTTAACTTAATTCAATTACAGAAGACACTAATATAGAGCATCCATCTGTTTATTCAAATACATTTAGCAGAACAGTTACACTGAATAAATTCAGGAGCAGTTATAACTTTCATTCAAAAATTGCATAACATTAATTATCTCTATATTTCTCTGCAATTTTTCTTTCTAATGACCTGAAATGTACCTGTGCCCTGTGCTTGTTATCTTTGTTTAGGAACAACTTCTCCACATTACATTTCAATATGCAGTCTGTTCCTCTTAAGGATGTTGGAGGTTGTTATACTGGAGACTTGGCTGTCTACCCACAAAATTCTTTTTGCTAAAGACACTATTTTCAGTTTCTTACAGGCTTCTTCTTCTTCTTCAGTTTCTTGCAGAAAGAACTGGCATTAGCTTGCTCTAATATGCTACACTACATGTTCCTGGTCACGCATGTGTTTAGGGGACAAGGCCTAGAGCTTTTATCACTTCTGTGATTTTTTCTTCAGTTCCCAACAATATTAAAGGAGACCTAAAGTAAAAAAAATAAAACAGGACTGTTAAAATACTTACCTTATACAGAGCCGATTGATTTCAATCACAGCATGAGCTGTGCTGTAATTAGCTAGCAGACAACGCTTCCCCCGATGCTTCCTTCACAGCATGCTGGCTGACTGAGAAGCCAGCGTGCAGCTCCTTCTTCCTGCTTCACCGGCTTCTACATGATCACGCTCATTGCGGGGAGAGTTCTCATTGGCCCCCACAATGAATGTGATTATGTTTAAGGTATCTATTACCCGAGATGAAGCAAGCTGGGAGGAGCTGCGGCTCTGGCTAATTATAGCACATCTCATGCTGTGACTGTAATCATTCGGCTCTGTATAAGTATTTTAACAGTCCTTTTTTTATTTTTACTTTAGTTCTCCTTTAAGCCTAATTAAGATGGCAGTATATAGACCAATGCAGTCAATAATGAACATTCAATCCAATTGATTTTACAGCTAAAGCCAACTCATGGCCAGGAGGCTTTCAGGTCATTTTGTTGCATTTATAAAGGGGATCAATAAAATTTTTGCAGTGTGTATGTTCAATTCATTGTGATCATGGCCACAAACTGCTGTGCATTCCTGCTTATTCACTTATATATACACAGTATAATACAAGGCTGCTTTGCTAATTTGGTAATCCACCTTGGTGACAAACCATCTTGCATGACATCAGCCATAGCATTTTTATTCTGTACACAATTATTTCTTTCAACTGATTTTCATATGCTTCAGAATTCTCTTCAGCTGCCCTAAATCTCCACCTTATTTAGGCTACCCAGCCTCTCCCTTTGCACGCACTAAAATTCTTCTTTGGCACATTAAGGGTAAAGGATCCTCCAGAAGCAACAACACAATATCTAAGTACATGTCAAATCCCATTTCATTAAACACATGACATATAATATCATAGACCTAATCCAACTATTTTCTCTGCAGGATTACAGTATCTTTTATCTACTGCCAATTTTTATGTCCACAAGTAACATTAAAAAAAAGATACAAGTATTACACTGACTTTTAAAACAATTTGTATAGCAACATAAATTCATAGGCTAGTCCCGCCCATGACCTCAGATGCTTCTTCTCATATGATGTCGGTAGGTCATGTGATTGGGAGAGCGTGCTCCTCCCCATTTCCAGCTCGAAAAATGTTTTGCCGCTGGAGGAGGGAGCGAAATGGCTCAATCCTCTTCTAAGTTTGCCAAGCCCTGGGCTAGCCTCACACTTTTCTTACCCTTTTAAAGACCCAACATTTATATGTGCAAATCTTTTATACTCCTAGAGAATTTACAATGCTTTGACCGCACAAACAATGGCTGAGCATATTGGCATATAATGGCAAAAGAACACACACTAAACAGGTATAATAGAGGGTACCGTCTTGTAAGCACTATATAGTGGTGTATGTTATAGTGGCAGAAGAGTTGACAGTGGCCCTTTGCACAATATGGATCTATGCTTTTGGGGTTTTTTTTTTTTTGTAGTATTCTAGTATTTTTGGCAATACTATCTCAGCACTTTACTATTTTTAAACCCAAGTAAACATTTCATGTTGGCAACCACTTTGTTGGTGCAAATGATCTTGCTGACCAAAAATATGTTTGTACTAGTTTCACCTTTGATAAATGTCCAATATACTGTATAGGCAGAGGAGTGTCTCTACACTTCTTTTAGTGTAATCATTTCTTTATATACAATAATCAAAAGTCTGCACATACTGCTAATAGTCCAAAAACTTATTACCATAGTCAAAAACATATTGGATTTATAGTTACATTTGTAGGGCACTATAGACATGTATATCACAGTGAAAGAACTCAGCTAATGAATAATCAAGACAAAGTGATTAATCAAGAAGTAGTCCATGATTACTGAGACACAAAAATAGGCCAACTGAAGCCTGTAGTAAAGACTTCTTATCTTAAACTGAAGGCAAGCAGTGCATGAAGGCCAGGGGCAGCTGTGAATTGAAGAGATTAAATGAGCAGGGAATAGTGTACATCAACAGAATGCTGACATGGAGACAAAGTTATGAGTAGGAAGCAAATGCATGTGATCATTTATCTTCAATGAACATTTAGATTACATCCCATAGCAATGGAAAATTATTTTAAAAAATCTTATAGTAGACAACAGTGACACAGCAAGTTCTAAAATGTAACATTAGTGCAAGTATAATATGTACTAGGGAAGTAGCAAAGTAAATTAGGGAATACTTAAAGAACCAGAATGTCAGTTATTTCTACATCTTACATGTGTAAATAATTTAAATTCCTGATTTGTATTACATTGTGTTTTTCCTTTTGTCACATTTTATCTGTAAATTTTTTTCAGTAAAAATACCTATGCTCTGTTGTTTGTTTTCTATGGAAGTTTAGCTAATACATGTGCAAAATATGGCACAGAGAGCCCAGTTTATAAAGGATGGCTGAAACAAAGAACACAAAAAACAACAGTAAATCAGGAATGCAATTTCCAAAATTGCCATTTTTAAAAGTACTGCAAATAAATAACTTTTTACTTAGGCTACATTTTCAAACTATATTGTTTTAACTATTGCAGGAATATACAGGCTCTATAACTCCAGTATATGTAATACTATATACAGGTAGTCCTCGGGTTACGACGGTCTCGAGTTACGTCGTTTCGAGGTTACAACGCTTTATACGACGCCTCATTCCGAAATGCATATGTGCAACTACGTGCAGCGGCAGAAGAATAGAGTCAAGTTCTGTACACTGTACCCAGTTACACGAGGAAAACGAGTCTCCTGCACGCTATAACACCCTATGATCCGACTTATGTTGAAATTCGGTTTACGACGCTGCGTAAGAACGGATCAACGTCGTAAGTCGAAGACTACCTGTACAAAGAAAAACAATAAGGTGAATGTAACCGAAGGTGAGCTGTCAGTGATGCTATCTATAGTGTTAACCTTCATATAAAGTTTGTTTCAACTATGTCCATAAAGATTTGAGAGGCTTATTTAATAAAGTCCAAACAGATGCACATAGGCCGAACTCACATTCATACTTCCCCATATTCAACAAACTTTGCAATGTGGTCAATATACAACCAATTTGGCCTTGTATGACAACAGCACTTCATACCACTTTTCATGCACATGCACACATAATTTACCTACTCATCAAGCATCGGAGTCTGATGAAGTAGCAAATTTGGCAAGGCATACTTTGTATTATTTGGGAATTTGACTTTGCCAGATAAAATGGTGAATTAGGGGGTTGATGGCAGAGCTCCTACTATCCAACTGACTGAGCTGCACTACACAAGAAATTGCATCACACGCCGCTCACTTCTTCGCTATGGGAATCCACTGCTTAGTGAATAAGAAGTAGAGAATATGGACCTCTTTCTCTCTCTCTCTGTATATCCCTCCTGCTACTTCTCTTCCTGTTGTCCTTAAGTGTACCTGTTTTCACAATATGCTTGTTCTCTTGGCTTAGCAACAACTTCTCTACATTACATTTCACTATGCAGTATGTTAATCCTTTAATAAGGATGTTGGGGGTTGTTATACTGGAGACTTAGCTGCCTACTTTCAAAATTCTTTTAGCTAAAGACATACTTTTCTTCAGTTACTTACAGAAAGAACTAGCATGATTGCTCCTTATAGAGAGGCTTTAATCACCTGGAATTAAATCATGCCTACCTATGACAATATTCTTCTACAATGGAATGATTCAAAAGGGTTTTGTGTACCTTAAATGAACACTCTATCCTGTTTGTTGGTGCTCTTGTTAATTTTTAAATGACAAATATGATTTAAATCTAATGTACTTTTTAAAGGGGAATGCATTACAATACCTTAGTGAGAAGCAATTCTCCACAGTAGATGTTTCATCTGAAGCCGGATGATTTATTAAGTAGCACTGAAGAACTCCGGCACCAGGAAATGTGAGTGTGATGTGTACCGGCTAGTTTTCCATGAAAGGGTACCCTCCCCCAGACATTTTCTGTTTACTTCAGTATGTTTTCAATTACATTCTAGTTTATATCAATAGAATCCCAATCCCCACAATCAGGGGATACACTACTGTGAATTAAAAATAAAACTCCTTTATATTAAGCCAATTGCTGACACAAATAGTTTTTTTAAAAAAGAGAGCTTAGGGAAGAAATAATACTTGCTCTTTGATTCCCTTAATTAGTTTTGTAAGAGCTGACATTTTCCTCTACTCCTTTGTTCTGCAAGTCAGGCAACATGAGAAGAAAAAGCTGCCTGACTGCTATTGGTTAAGCAGTATGCTGACCTTTTGGCCACAGCAGTGGGAACAGAGGGAAAGCTGACTTGTGCACATGTGCTAAGTAGTAAGTAGGGCAAAAATGTCTGGGAGAGGATACCTTTTCATGGAAAACTGGCTTGTACACATCACACACACATTTCCTGGTGCAGGAGTTTTGAAAAGCTGCTTAATCAATCATTCTGCTTCAGAGGAAACAACTACTGGGAATAAACGCTTCTCCCTAAGGTATAGTACCTCATATGTAAAAATGAAATATGACTATAGTTACCCTTTAAAAATTAACTTTATTGTGTTAATTGTCAGTTTTCCCTTTTCATGGAAAACTGGCCAGTACATATCACACACATTTCCTTGTGCAGGAGTTCATCAGTGCTGCTTACTCAATCATTCAACTACTGGGGAGAAACACTTCTCACTAAGGTATAGTACTTCATATGTAAAGATGTAATTTGACTATAGTTCCCTTTAATGAGTGCTTGGTAAACATGTAAAAGGTTCTGGGTATAGCACCTCCAGTGGTGTCCCAGTTCTGTGGTACCCCACTAATCCAATCTAATCTAAAACAAATTGGCACAAGGTCTGATTTATTTTTATTTTCTTCTCTCTGGATTAACCAGGGCAACCTAAGTCCAGTCCTTTATATATAAATACTTTGTATAAGAGTGTTATATACAGTAGTATAAAGTCCATAGTAGGAGGGAACAATAGAATAGGATAATTTTACCTGTTAGTTATGGTTAAAGAACCGTCTAAAGGTATTTCCATGCACAGCAATAAATGTATTCAAGTGTGCTTGTTTTTAATCCGTATTAGACTGGTTACTTTTTGAGGCCTTATTATATTTGTATCTGATATCTTTATGCACCACTGAACTCACTTAGGTGCTTTTGTAATTAAATATTTTTCCATTAACTTTCATATATCCATTGTAAAAAATGCTTTTGCTACACAATGAAATTATATTTTCTTTCAACAACTTATTTAAGAGATTTTTTAAATCTACTACAAGATGGAATATGCACTCCACAGCAATTTCAGTAATTAAAAATATATATAAATAGTGGCTTTTTAAAATAGCTATAATAGCAGGTTTGCTGTAAAAGCTGAATCTTAGTTTAGCTTTGTTTGAGAAATGCATAAAATGGTCTTTTCAGTTTAATTGATCTCAGTCTCCTGCACATGAAGAATTGTCTAACAATGCAAGGCTGTATTTTAAAGAGCCATTTTTTAAAACCTTGGCACAGATGGCCAGATTACAGAGTTCCTTAATACTTAAAATTACCCATTTTGGATACATTTAGTTCCTTCCAAAACAGCAGTCAATATACACAGTAAAGTTTTTTTTTCTAGAAGTCTCTGGTTCATTCATATTTTTAAAGACTGAAACCCTAAGGGGATTACCCAGCTGAGCTTTATTTGACTCAGTAAAGTCACTCAAAGCAGTAGAAAATGTGAATTGGGAATGTAATAAATGTCAAGCAAAAAAAAAAAACAAAAAAAAAACACATACATACATACATATATACATATACACAGTGGCAAGAAAAAGTATGTGAATTTAGATATTAGCTACAAAGAACTAAATATTGAACAGCGCAAATATTTGCAAACGTGTTATAAAATGAAAACAAATCCAAAAATAAAAGTCCAAAAATAAACAAATATTTCAATTTAGATTCTTCATGCTAAGCTTCTTCAGACTTGTGTGGATGGAATTGTAAAGGGTAGTAGCTTGTGCTACCTGAAAAAGAAGCGCAAAAAAGAAAAAAGCGCACTAATAGTGCATTAAATGATATATAATGAGATTTTTTAAGTGTAAATAGATCCCAAAGCCTTTAAATGAATGTATTATGGTGCAGGTTCCACAAAACAAGCAGTTTTTTCTTTTTTGCGCTTCTTTTTCAGGTAGCACAAGCTACTACCCTTTACAAGAAAAAGTATGTGAATTATGGTTTTCTGCATTAACTTGTCATAAAATGTGATCTGATCCTCATCCAAGTCAAGTGTATCAACAAATATAATGTGCCCAAAATAATAACATAAAAAAAATAAATTTTCTTTCAGGTCTTTATTGAACACACTCATTCAACATTCAAAGTGATAGTGGAAAAAGTAAGTGAACCAATGGAATTAATAGCTGTTTGACCCTCCCTTGGCAGCAATAACCTTAACCAGGCATTTCCTGTAGCTGTGGATCAGACCTGCACATCGTTCAGGAGGAATTTTAGCCCATTCTTCCTGGTAGCTTTAGCTCAGTCATGTTCCTTGGACACCTCATGTTTACAGCTCTCTTCAACTCAGTCCATAGTATTTCTATAGGGTTGAGATCTGGGCTCTGACTTGGCCACTCCAAAAGGCGGATTTTGTTTTTCATGAGAACATTCTGTTGTGGACTTGCTTCGGTGTTTTGGGTCATTGTCCTTTTATCCTGTTGCATCACCTAACTTATACAGAGTTTCAGCTGGTGTACAGACACTCTCACATTATCCTGTAGAATTTTTTGATACACTTGGGAATTAATCTTCCCCTCAATGACTGTAAGCTGACCAGGCCCTGATGCAGCAAAGCAGGCCCAAATCATGATGTTCCCTCCACCATACTTGACGCCCCTTACAACTTTTACTTGAGAATATTAACCCCTAGATCCCAGGCCCCCCACAGTTGGGATGATATTTTTATGGTGATGTGCAGTGCCTTTTTTACACCAGATGTATCACTGCATGTTCTTTCCAAATAGTTCAATCTTAGTTTCATCTGTCCACATAACATTTTGCCAGTACCGTTGTGAAGTGTCAATGTGACCTTTCGCAAACTTCAGGCGTGCAGCAATGTTCTTTTTAGTAAGCAGCGGCTTTCTTTGTGGTGTCCTGCCATAGACACTCTGCTTGTTCATAGTTTTAAGAACTGTAGATTCATGAACACAGATGTTAGCCTGTACCAATGCCGCATTCAAATTTTTGTCTGTCATTTTGGGTTGTTTCTTTACCTCATTGATAAGTCTCTGTTGTGCTCTTGGGGTCATTGTGACTAGGCGCCCACTTCTTTGCAGAGTAGCCACAGTCCCAAATTGTCTCCATTTATAGATTATTTGCCCTACTGTAGACTAGTGAATTTCTAAAGTCTTTGAAATCGCTTTGTAACCCATTCCAGCTTTATGTAAAGCAACAATTTTCGATCGTAGATCCTCTGAAAGCTCTTTTTGGGGAGGCATGGCTTACATACGCATATTCTTCTTGTGTAGAGCAAACTCAAAAAGTCTAAGTGGTTTTTGTCAGTCAAAGTAGCTCTAGTCCACACCTCCAAACTCATTTTCTTAACAAGACTCCAGGTATGCTAACACCTGACTCCAATCAGCTTTTTTGAGATCATTAACTCAAGGGTTCTCATACTTTATCCACTAGCACTATAAATGTTTTCATTGTTGTTCTCAATGAAGATATGAAGGATCAAAAATTTTTTGTGTTATTATTTTGGGCACATTATATTTGTCGATACGCTTGACTTGGATGAGGCTCAGATCACATTTTATGACAAGTTAATGCAGAAAACCATAACATTTTAATTTGGCTATTGACTAAGCAGCGGAGTCTGTGAAAGTGGCGAATTAGGACAGGCGTAGTGCTCAATATTCATCTGTTTTACTTTGTGAAATCAGACTGGAGAATTAAGGGGTTGATGGCAGGGCTCCAGTGTTGCGTAAGGAGACTACTCTATCAAAAGTGACAATAAGGACTGTGACCAAGTGACAACATGACCTAAGGACAAGGTGACATATACATACATATAATAATAACTTATATACAGTTAGTGGGATATGGTGAAGATGACGTCACTGGACTTAACTGGTCAAATTCACATCCTGCTACTATTCCCTGGACGCCACACTATGCAGCAGCCAGCGTCTGTCACCATTCAACAGGCCCATTCGCTGCTTAGTAAATAAGGAGAAGCAAATTTGCAACTTCCCCAGAGTAGTATCACACACTGACACAAACTGAATTCAATAGGTGCATTCAGACTTTAGTTAAAGGGGCACTATAGTGCTGATATAACTGCACACATACATATAAAACTCATTTATACTAAGCCAGCTGCTGACACAAATAGCTAGCTAAAAAAAAGTTTAGGGAAGAAATAATACTTGCAGTTTGCTTTCCTTAATTAGTTTTCCTGAGAGCTGACATTCCCCCATTTCCCCGTTCCCCCTCCTCTTTCTGTTCTGAGAAGAAAAAGCTGCTTGACTGCTATTGGTTAGACAGTGTGGTGAACATTTGGCCGCATAAATTAAGCTTGTTTACAGGAGATTACAGAGGGAAAACTGACTTGTGCTCATGTGCCACGTAGTAAGTAGGGTACCTTTTAATGGAAAACTGGCCAGTACACATCATACACACATTTCTTGGTGCAAGAGTTTATCAATGCATCAAACTCAATCATTCTGCATCACATGAAACAACTACTGGGGAGAAACGCTAATCACTAAGGTATAGTACTGCATATGTAAAGATATATTTTGGCTGTAGTTCCCCTTTAATAACCCCCCTTATGTTGTACAAAAAAAATTAAACATTTAAATGGTAGGGAAGTTATACTGTCAGTTTCTCTAGGACATGAACAACTACGAATTCTTCAATATTTTCTGTAATGCTCTGAGTAAAATGTTTGGGATATTGAAATGAAGGATACAAGTATTGTTGCATATAACATATAAATCCACATATTGCCTAGCAAAATGAAAATATTAATAATTCATTACTCTTTGTACATGAAATCATTGACTAAATGACTAAAATGATTCAATCACAGTAAAGTGATTGCACAGATGTGGCTTTTCTTAAATGAGAAATGGTATGTGCAGCTCTTCTTACTTACAAATCTGAATATCATTTCCAACTTGCTCACGTCACTTTAGTAACACCAGAACATATTTAATCCCATAGGCCAACATTAAAAATGTAAAAAAGGTTTGTTTGCTAACCAGCGCGGTCATACAGGATGTGAGATCGCTGTAATCCTTCCTTGATGTTCTCTTCTTTAATAACTATTCCATGTTTCAAGGGATCTTTTTCTGCTGCTAACCTGGCTTGAACAGACAACTGCAGCCCATTAAGTCCTGTTCTCGCATCACCATCACAGAGGTGGGCTAAAGTAGTTAAAGCCTTCTGCTCCACATATACACGGTTCCTGAAAAAGAGTGAAAAATTTAAAGCTTTTCCTTCAGTTGTTATCTTTAATAGGATCAAGTTCATTTGTAGCAATATGGAATCCAAATTGCTTAGCTACACAAGACTAACGTAATTTATGGTTTTCCCCACAAAGTGTACAGTGTAATTATTCAAACAACTGATGCAGCAGGTAATGGACGGAATAAATAAAGCAATACAACATTCACCACACTTTCAGGGGTTACCCTATTTATTCAGGCTGTGGCACACAAAATATAGAGGTTTATACCAAGAGAATAATACCAGAAAAGTTGTGTGCTACAACCTGAGTAAACGGGATAATCCATGAAAATGTGGTAATGTGGTTTTGCTTTAATCTGGATGTACTATTTGGATGTTGGCTGAGGATCAGCTCCCATGAAAAGTGCTGTTTGGAGAGTAGGCCAGATAAATCCTAACTAATGTGAAATTCAGATGCCATGAATAAGTCATTTTAAGACAGAGTATATTACCGTATTTGATTATTTTTAACATTACCTTTAAATATAAAAATTTTTTATCACTAATATTTTGTATCTTGTACTTCCACCTAAAACATATAACACAACTTTTCTATAATTTTACAGTTCTAATTATTAACTTTTTCTGCCATACATGTATATTGCCACTGTCAAAACCTCATGTCACAATTTACTGCATAAGGAACTTAACCACACACAAAAACTTACAACTTGAATAAGACAAGATCATGAATTTTCTGATTATTATGCCTGCCCAATACCAAATGTGACATTACATAATGCATTAAATGTTCAACTAGAGTCTTAAAGTGCACCTGTCAACTCAAACCTAATAATAATTTAGGTTGTACTAATGAAATAAATGTTTTTGTAAATATATATGTATTAAAAAATGTACCTTTATACAGTGTTTCTCTCTGTCATCCTGACTTTTCTTTCCCAAGTCAGATTGAGCAGGGCTAAATGATGACTAACATTATAGCTCCTCCAATCAGATCCCTTAAATCACAATCTAGCAGGGATCTGATTGGAGGAGCTATAATGTCAATCATTTAGTGATGCCCTCTCGACTCAGGAAAGAAAAAGCAGGCTGACAGGGAAGATGACAGAGAAATGCTGTATAAAAGGTACATTTTTTAAAATACATATATATTTACAAAAAACGTTTATTTCATTAGTAGAACCTAAATTAGTATTAGAGTTTTGAGGTGACAGATGCATTTTAACAATTGTTGTATTTTTGCAAAACATAAAAGACAGGAACCAAAACACTCTTTTACAAACTTGCATAAATGTTTTGACACAGCTTTGCAGATCAAACCACAGATTTTAGGACTTTACAATAGCTGTCATGAAGGACCCAATTACATACAATGAACAGAAGATTTGAGAATAATCAAGTAAAGAATATACAAAAGAAATAAAATAAGATCTAAAATTCATTGATTAATTTCCATCTTCACTGTTAATTTATAATTCAGAAAAACTAAAGACCTTTATCATACAATACACTGAGAATAACCACATATAAGCTATATGATCAGGATTAATCTGAATAGCAACTTAAAAAAGTCAGAAAAGTAGCAAAGACTAATATCCACAGAAGTAACCAAAATGATACAGATATAGTAGGAGAAAAATATAAGTATACACGCTGCCTTCACAAGTTTTCTTACAAGCATTTGAAATAAAAATTACAAAAATGTGGTTTCACTGTTCAAGCAATCAGGATTTCTTTTTTTTTAACATAAACTGTTTATAATAATGAATATAATAATTCTACAAAATGGAGTTCAAAAATATTTCACCACTCTTTTATGTTGCGCTGGACTGATTCATTTAGTCTCATAATACAACAAACACTGTATGCAGTCAAGAACATAAACTATAAATGTGATGCTGTTCATATTTACATTTCACTTTCACATCTGTTTATCCTACTCAGTTCAATAGAAACCCAGGGCTTTCCAGAGCACACACACACTGAAACAGACTGCATAGTGTAAATCAGGGGTGGGCAAACTACAGCCTGCAGGCTAGGATATCTTTGGCCTGGTCTTTCTGCCAACATCAGGTGACAGGGCCGGGCCATAGGGTAGGCCGCCGTGCTCGCTCCCCTCCTCCCCGTCACCGCTCAGTCTGATCTAGTGCTTAGCCTTAGCACTACAGCATTCCTCTTTCACAGGAAGTTGACTTTCAACTTCCTGTGAGAGAAGAACGCTGTAGCGCTAAGGCTAAGCTCTAGATCAGATGGAGCCAGGCCAGAGAAGAGGTAGGGACAGATAGAAGGAGGAGGTCGAGCACCAAGATAGCGCCCCCCTCCTTTAGAGGGTAGGGAGTAAGAAGGAGGGGGCAGCACAGTTTGATATGTTCTATGCAGGGCATAGAGCATATACAGCCGGGGAGGGCAATTCATTTTCCCATGGGTGAAATTGGAAAGTTTATTAGTCTGGCCCTCTAAAACCATTCCAATTTCTCATGTGGCTCTATGGAAAAATTAATTGCCCACCCCTGGTGTAAATGAAAACTGTGATTCTATGAATCCTGATATTATGAACTGCTGAGTTGCTGGAACAGATTTTGTTAAAACAAGTGAAAGAGAGAAACAGTATTTGAACAGTGAGACAGGAAAGCATGGCCCATACGTCATCAGCCCCCAGTTGTGGCTGATTTTCTGTCTTACTCACAATACTATTATTAGTATTATCCTTGGTAGAAAGTGATTTACAAGATAGAATCTACATGTTCTGTATACGGTGATACTACTTTCAGTATGGAACAGTGATATTGTCTGTTACATGAGGTACATAGCTTTTCTAAACTAGGACAAAGTAGTATGTTCTGTATAAGATAGAGTCTGTGCAGGAAGATCTGTTATATCTGCATTTCCAGTTGTTATATGCCCTGGAAATTATAGGTCAACACACAAAATATGATTTGTTACCTAGCATCATAGTGTGACAATTTGAAGGACATACTGCTTCAAATTCGTTGGTCTGACCTTGCTAGATCAAAGAGTCGAACTAGTAGATTGGTGGCAGGGTTTCTGTTTGGAGTAAGGCGACTGTACACTCAAATGATAAAGAAAATAAAACAACCAAGTATCACCATGAACTAGTAATACTCTCGCAAATAAAGGGATGTAAAATATACTTGTTGTAATGTATGCGATTTTAATACAGTGACAATTGTAATGATCACAATATGACAAAGTGGTGAAAATGTCCTTCCTTATATTCAATCTTGCCTATTAATAGTATTTTGACATTAATATAATAAAGATATAGTTATAGAGAAATGTTCTCCTTTACACAGATCATGGGCAAACGATATCACTTTACTTTGTTTTATTGAATAAACATGCGCAACTGACTGCACCTGGAATACCCTATTACCCTGTTATCAAGGAAATTTATTGTTTAGGGAAAAAAGGAGAGTAGCAAAGCAAAAGGGTACAAATTCACTGCGCCTGGCAAATTCCCACCTTGATGAATATGCCATCCAATGTTTTATATTGTAGTACACTGTAGTGCAGCGTTTCCCAAATGCTGGGTCGCGATCCAGTACTGGGCCACGAAAGTTAGATGCCGGGTCACGAGAGCACCGCTCATGAATATTCATGA
>WMED01011672.1:0-15146 GCA_019650415.1 Pipa parva
ATAAGTTATGGGTACTGGATAACTGGAGGTGGGATCTTGATCCAGGTAATTATTCTGATTGCAATATTTTGAGTTGTGAAGCAAATTTTATTCCCGTAATTGTCCCTTGCCTCATGGGTTTTTTAGCTTCCTCTGGATCAACATTGCAGGTAAATAGGGTGAACTGGATGAACTTATGTTTTCTCAGTCTTATAAACTATATTATGATTGTATTTTAACAATCATATTATATTGTATTGTAATAACTGCATTATATTGTATTATGATTGTAATGTGATAATTGTATTCTATTGTATTAATTGTGTTATGATTGGAATGTAATGATTGTATTATGATTGTACTGTATTGTATTATAAGTGTACTGTATTATTCATTTGATATTGTCATTGTTGGTAGAACATTTCTGTTTTGCTTTGTACACTCAATAAATATATATCTCGTTTTTCCTGGTTTTCTGAGCTCTAAATTATCTTGGTGTTAGTGTGTTAAAAGCTAAAAATATAAAATAAGTTGATACAGCAGTATAGTGATAGAAAGTCCAATCTCCAAGGCTAAGCAGCAGTTTTGGTCAGTTTCTTACATTATCACACCATTCCACCATCAGGCTCAGTATAAACCTCTCACAACCACCTCATCAAAGATGGTGGATTCCAAAAGATTAGTTACAGACCCCTCCCCATTCTGGTGCTCAGGGTCCCCCCTGACCCTGTGTTATAATAAAGAGACAGTAACTAGAGAATTATTATTACTACTCAGTAGAAATACTCTACTCTTTCTAGTCATTTCATGCAGTTCTTGATGTTATTATGACATTGAATTTCATTTTTATTGTTTTGTCTCTTTATGTTGGATGCAGCCAAATTGCAGCCAAATTGGGCTTTCTGGGGAAGTCATTGGTATTCGTTAAAAGTTCCATAGTGTTTAATTAACAGATAAAAGATGGCTGCAACCACAAGCAAAAAACAAAAACAAAAAACAAACTCACAATAATACATCTCTGTAATTTAACTTTCAGGATACAATTTTACCAGTGCTATTTAAGATTAGCTGCTGTTCCAAACCAAATGGATAGTTTTTCTTTTCCTGGTGTTACTGGTCCTTAAAAAGAGAGAATAACTTAATTTCTTTTTGGCAATTCCCAGTGTTTCTCCAATTATGTTGTGTTCCTGTAGATCCGTGATACTGGTATTTTATACTTTATAAACTCCATGACTTAGAACTTGTTTCACCCAGAGATTCTGGGGTTTCAAAACAAACACTAGGGGGTAATTCATAAAGCAACGAAGTGAGCTACGATGTGTTCGGCTCACTTCACTAATAGTAGTATGCACATGCTGATGTCCTGTACACAGACATCAGCATGCGCATTAAAGGGAGGCAACTCTTTTGGTCTCGCCGAGACGGGAATCCCTTTAATGCGCATGCTGATGTCCGCGTACAGGATATCAGCATGCGCATTACTACTATTAGCGAAGTGAGACAAACACATCGTAGCTCACTTCGCTGCTTTATGAATTACCCCCCAGGTCTCCTAGGAAAGCCTCAAGTTCACTGACCTGAAGGAAAAATCCTTATCTCCTCCCTTCCTGCCAAATCCCACCCCTTTAAGCCCACAAATTCACCCAATCTGTTCTCAACTTCATAGATCCTCCCTCATAATTACATGAATTGCATAATTAAGCTCTGCCCCTGCCCACATAGGCTAGAAATCTTGGGCAGGGTGACTCACCAGGTTACCAGGTATGCCCATAATGCCTGATCTCCATTATATTACACTACAATTCCCATAACGCACACTTCAGCTCTTTCAGATACACACATTGATACGAGGCATGCAGCATTTACAGTTTTATTTTCAGTAGGACTTTATTGTTTCATGTCTTGTTTTACAAAACAATAAGCACAGTATAACTGTACAAATATTTCGCATTTATTTCTCATTTTGCCACCATACTCTACTGCCAGTAGAGGAAGTACCAAAATCAAATGCCAAAAATGATCACCCATGATAGTGAATGAAAATGATCTACAAGAAATAAAAGTCCTTATTATTATCTTCATCTGCCAATTTCCAAGTAATAAAATGAGGGTTCGCTAAAAAGTTTGGTTTATAATTAGGAGTGGAAAAAAGAGGCATGTGCAGTAGGCAGTGCTTGTGATTTAAACAATAGATGTCTCCATATTGCATTCATCAATACCACACATTTAGCTGTGAAATAAGCCTGCAATAGAATAGCTTTCAATATCACACAAACACAGAAAAAGATAAATCCGGGGAATGAATGAACAAGGGCAAAGTTTACACACAACTAATAATCCAAACCAATAAACACTTAACACACAGTGTAGTCAGGTTAGAATAATCAATACAAAACTCTGATTAGCTACTGTGAACTCCCAACTCTCCAGGGAAAACAGCAGGACAATACTGTCCCTGCCTGGAGATAACGTCATCGTAAAAAGCCGTGCATCAGTGAGGTGGAGTGATGTCATAGCACACTTTAATCTGAATGGCTGTGTACCAGTGATAAGGTCAGTCATCGGGTATGGGGCAGATGGCTACTGGCACTAGGAGACAGGGAGACTCAAGACTTATAACTGGAGACCTGGGGCTGAGGGACAGGACCCAAAAAATGTAACTGGCCCACAAAATCAGGACACTAGGGAGGTATGTATGAGTTCCCTGTCATGGGTAAATTTTGCTAGTGATAATGTATTTCCACATTTTAATTCTATTTTATATTGAGCAGGAAAAAAACGATATTATTTCTCTTTTTAGTCTCTAGATTTATTTATATCAGCACTACATTATGTCCAGTGCACTCTGCTAATTCTCTGTCACTGCTTGGAACCATTGCCACTATTATATATGTAAGGGATGATGGGTAAGGACCGGTTAAGGAACACTCAAAAACAAATTTATAAAATAAACAGAATGGGAAAATCCTGAGAAACCGTGAGGAATCAGAGAAAGAATATTTCAGCTGGATCAGGGATGGATTTCAGCATGGCTATTCTGGGTTGGAGACCCGGTATGAATTGACTTAAGATCACATGACCACATCACGCGAACCAGTGATTTACTAGCAGGTAAATACCACATCCCCTCCTTGAAAGGGGGGGTTGATTTATTGTAGAAATCCTGAACTGGATTATGGATCCTCATCATTCAAAAACAAATAAATATACACAGATTATTTGACAAATGCAGTCTCTTTTATGACCTTGTCTATATCTCTGAGCTAAACAAGTAATCTATTTAAGCCACTCTTTCAGCGCTAGCTAGATGAAAGAAATGCATTTTCTGTGATACTGATGGGATGTGATAATTCTGGAATATTTAAAAAAAATTCCATTATAGAATTCAAAATTTCAGGCCAGCATCACACTGTATGTTTTGAAGGTGATCTGTTCTAAATTAGACTCATTATTGTCTATGGGGCAAAACATAATAGCCTGTGTAGATTATCTCATAGGAAACAATGGATACTTTATTTTTCCACCCAGCTACAAAACAGCCAGTGAGACACTGGCCATAGGTTCCAAGAACCAATGGTTCCCAGTAGAGCAGAGTAGTTGTAAAGGGGATTTAGAGTCAAAACTTTTTTTTTTAGATTTTATTCTTTTGTTCCAAAACAAACATGTTTGGTCATATATTATTTTTGTCATTTTCCTGCTACTACATTCTGAGTGATTGTTTTACTGCTAGTAAACATTCTTGAAGAAACCATTAAAGGACTGTTCTTTTGTACAAAAGCAAGCTTTTTTTTTTTTTTCTAGGAAATGGAAGGCTCGTTGCCTAGAAAACAAACCGTTATTTTAGATCAGTGGTCAGTAAAGTACGGCTCGCGAGCCACTTGCAGTTCTTTAGCCACCTTGTTGTGGATCGGAGCGCACTGCCGAAGTCATGGCCAAGCCCCGCCCACCAACGGCTCTTCTGATTGGCCATCGGTGGTCATGTGGTTGGGAGAGGGCACGCCTTCCTCTTCCAGTGAAATGGCTCCCTCCTCAAACAACTTTGCTGACCCCCGTTTTAGATTAACAAAAAAAAATTCTACTTGTAATAATTGCAACAGAGATTCTTCTGAGTGTGTTTGTGGCTGCTCGCCCCAGATATCAGCCAGGAGATAAAAGCAGGAAAACTGCTTTGTTTGTTTTGATTTTCAAATAATGTACAAGTATTTTAGACTTGAATTTTTCTTCAACTCTTCCACTGCAAGTAATTGGTCACCTTCTACTAACAAGTATGATTATATTGGTTTGTGTAAGGATTTTTATGAGACATGGGAATATGCTAACATGTTTTGCCCTTTTGTTAATTCAATAAAACTTAAAATCATTACATATTTTGAAAGAAGCTCACCAGCTTGCTGTGTTTTCAATTAGACTGATTTGCGTCCCTTGACAGGGTGCAATTCTGGTTTCAGACTTGTAAATAAACACACTCAATATACAACCTGCTTCCAACAGATATTGTGATGTTCTGGGTCCATTCCCAATGGTTTACTGCGAAGTGATAATTTTTTTACTTTATTTCACATCAAATGTTTCAAAGTTCTACATTTTTCTTAAAGATTTCACAATGGGATACAATTTTGCTTAGATTAAAAATTCCTTTTTGGTTGACCGGTCACGTACATCCATGTTATGAATGATACTTGTAAGTCAGAATAGAACCTTTGATTTCACGATGGAGCTTTATGATGAGTGAAGACAAAAATGTATAGAGGGATCATTGTTGGAAAGATTTTGCCTTATGGTAAGTCAGTGAAGAAGAGTTCCAAGTAAATATTAGAATGTGACAAAGTCCTAAAGTGCTTTATAGTCAAACATAAACACAACATGCCAGGTAATTTTGCATATACCCCGTGGCTTCCAGATAAGAGATTACTTGAAATTTCTGAGAACAACTGTATTTAAACCAAAATTAACAAAAAGGAGACCACGGATATGAAGGCTTTCCTGTGCAAAAATAAACCCTCTCCTTTCCCGTCAGGTGGCATACACAGGGTCCTGTCTAGTTATAGCCCATTCTTCTGTGGGGAAGAAGTGCTAAGTGATGCAGATTTCCTTAATTGTTCTTCATCCTATAACGATGTGTCCATGCTGTCTTCATTATAATTACTGCAAAGTTCAAGGACTTTACTGAAATGCGAAAAAAAAAACCCATAATACAATTATATAAGACTAATGAGATGTTGAAAATGTTGGGTCATAGAAGATATACTCTGTTTTAGGGTATTATTCTTGCATGAGTGAGTTGTTTAATGTACAAACCAAACTGAAGAAATGGATAAAGTTTAAATGGCTTAAATATGCAAATATTGAGAACAACGTGCAGTACACACACCCTTTAAACCAACTGAAGAGTTGTTATATTTGTTCAGGAAATGATCACAAAGTTAATTTTTTTAGCAGATTAGGTCATCTCAGGGCACTTACATATAGCAAGTGGTAGTATAGATAAATCCAGCAGCACAGTTCTAAAGGTACTGATGTGTCAAGAACATGGATTGGTCTGACTTGGCAATATTTAGTAGGGGTAAACTACGGGACTTTTCTTATTGGTGAATCCATGATGAATGTCTCCTTTAAAAATTCATACATTTCAAATAAAGTTGGTTGTTTTTTTTTTTTAATCGTTACCTTGCCATTTCCTTCGTTTCTTGGCACGTAGAAGACATTTTGACCACATCTGTTAGAAGAGGTAGCCCACCTTCTTTAATTAGTAAGGGGCAATATTTTTCAGCTGAAATAGAAGAAAGGCTTTAACAAAATCACTAAATATTACTTGATGTGGGTTTGCTCGAGAATCTTTAAGCTATAGTGAATGCAGCATTCTAACATCAGACATCATCTAAAATGAGATATCAACTGTAAATATTCATCTAACATCAGAATGTGCAATATTACACATAGAAATCTACCGCAACAGCAATTGTGTACAGAGAGGGGACATTGTTACCTTAAGGAAGCTTGAAAACTCTTGCTTATTAAATGAGGAGTGAGAGGGACCCATACTACACCGAAGGTCTGTCTACTTTAAATAATGAGGGCTTAGATCACATTCTGAACATGCCAACCCTTATCCAACCCTCAGAAATATAATGTGGGCTGCCATATGGTTGCTATACTGAGTCTCTTGAAGCAGCATCTTCTAATAGCAAATCACACATAAAAAATTGATTCTTTGCTTGATTTCCAGTAGTCATTTTAGAACAAATTATTTTCATGGGGTAGACTAGGTTGACAAGTAATAAAAAAACATACTCACGGTATACAGACACAAGGTTATACAAAGCCCATGTAGCCCAGTGCTGGCTGACAGGAGATACACTCTGAGGGAGGAGTCGGAGAATTGGTTCAAATGACCTACAGAGAATAAAATAAAAGGCAATCTCTCTTAGGCCCATGTGTTGTATTACTGTAATCTGAGAAAACCACAAAAAAAGTCTTGAGGCAATGCCTTTTAATGGCTAACTGAATAAGTCAATGTTGCAAGCTTTTAGACCACTAAGGGGTAATTCAGCAATGTGCGAAGTGAGCTCCGGAACCTTCGGCTCACTTCACACAGACTGTTATTCGCTCGCTGATGTCCTGCATGCGGACATCAATGAATGCTTTAAACATGGCAAAAAGGAGGCAAAAAGAACCCAAATTACTAGCGCACACTTTGAAACAAGTCAAAGAAAATATTAAGATTATTAGATAAAAATATATTTTTATTAATTATCATCATAACATGAACACTCCAAACAGAAAAAAAACAACAACAGCAAAAAAGATAGTTAAAAAACAATTAAAAATCTCCATGAGACTGAGTGAACCAAAAGGAGTGGACAATACACCTGATGACTCGGGAGTACCTCTTAATGATTAATATATATGAGTGAATAAATAATTAATCAAATTTGAGATCTAATACAATAAAGACCATCAAGGGTCCAGACCATCATCTCCATGCATCTCATCTTAACTGAATGAATATCCACAGCAAGGCATATTTACCATAAAATTATGCTTTGTTATGTCATCCGAGTGATTAAATTTGCTTGCGTCTGGATCCAAACAAGGCCAGTATAAAAAAGGGGTACCGGGTGTAGATATGTTCCTCCACTGATGTGCCTCACTGAACGCGTTTCGCCCTTAGGCTTCTTCCTGCAGTGTACCCCTTTTTTATACTGGCCTTGTTTGGATCCAGTTTGTGCTCGCTGCCCTTCCCCTCCTTTTTGTAATGAATACTTTAAAGGGATTCCAGTCTCGGCGAGACCACTCGAGTTGCCTCGCCGAGACTGGAATCCCTTTAAAGCGTTCGGTGATGTCCGCGTGCAGGACATCAGCGAGCGCATAACAGTATGTGCGAAGTGATGCGAACGATCCGGAGTCCCTTCTTCAGCCCCAGCAGGGACTAAATACAATAACAGATCAGCAAGATAAGTGGAAGGAAAACTGTGCTAGCCTAACAAGTCCCTAAGTACAACAGTCTCTTGAAATGCCAAGCAAATGGGAGTTTGTCCTCGCCATGATGGATTACTAGAATAGAAGATCATATTACATAAGTCATATGATTGGCTAACAATTGCTTATCTAGATTCTCAGATCAGAGGCGTGTGTCATCTTCTCACACAGTATAAGTTGAAGCAGGCTAACATCTTTCATTTGCACAAACAGAACAAATCCCACCATTGTGTAGTGTAGTTGTGTAAGGTAGTTAATTTCTTACATTACTGGTTCTTGCTGTAGTGCATTACCACCTTTTGAAAGACTTAAAGTGCACCTGTCACCTCAAAACTCTAATACTAATTTAGGTAGTACTAATGAAATAAACATTTTGTAAATATATATGTATTTAAAAACCTACCTTTTACAACCTAACTTAATATTAGTTTTGAGGTGACAGGTGCAATTTAAAGGGGCACTACAGTGCTGATATAACTGCACTCATACATATAAAAACTAAGCCAATTGCTGACATAAATAGCTAAAAACAGCTTAGGGCGGAAATAAAGAAATAATACTTGCATTGTGCTACCCTTAATTAGTTTTCCCAGAGCTGACATTTCAGGCAACATGAGAAGAAAAAGCTGCCTGACTGCTATTGGTTAAGCAGTATGCTGACCTTTTGGCAACATAAATTAAGTTGGAATGCAGGAGATTACAGAGGGAAAGCTGACTTGTGCTCATGTGATAAGTAGTAAGTAGGATAAAAATGTCCGGGGGAGGGAACCTTTTCATGTAAAACTGGCCAGTACACATCACACACACATTTCCTGGTGCAGGAGTTTATCAGTGCTGCCTACTCAATCATTCTGCATCAAATAAAAAAAACAACTACTGGGAAGAAATGCTTCTCACTAAGGTATAGTACTGCATATGTAAAGATGTAATCAGACTATAGTTCCCCTTTAAAGAACCAGTAACCAAAAAATCAAAGTTCCTATTTGAATCAGGATGGCAGTTATTAAAAAAAAAGCACTTGTAAAAATGTTACCTTTCAAGTTCAATTCATAAATTATATTACTTTCTGTCTGTTACTATCTTTACTGAATGCAGCCATATTGCTAAACAGACCTCACCCATTCCATTGTTTTCTATAGTGCTTTACATGTTCCATATACAGGAAGTGTGCCCTAAAGTCTGATTTTACCATTTAGACTATTCGGAAGCACATACTGAATATACTGTATAGTAACTATATATAGTTGTAACTGTAAATGCATTTGAAACATTTTCAATTTTTTGTTTTCTTTAAAGAAAGAGCATACACAAACTGCTTGCCATCATAAAGTATGTTGAATCCAGGATGAGTACATCACTTACTATAACTTACTTGCAACAAGTAATATTTAAATATAACGAGGGGTATTTATCAAGGCGCAATAATGATGCCTTATGTTACTGCTAAGCTACCTAATTTGTCACATTGTTCCCAAAGTTTTTGCCTATTACTAGCAATTTTAGCTGTGCCAGCTTTAAAGGGGACACAGGGCAAAGACGCTAACAGTAATGAAAATGGAATGCAATGGGAACATAAAAATAGTCAACCTTTTTTTAAAAATCAAGATTCTCAGTTGCATGACTGCAGGCTTTGAAAAAGTCTGCCTTTTAGTAAAGGCAGTGTGGGATGTCATGAAAACAATATTTTTATTATTTTAGTAAATGTGAATAATTCTGGTTCTCACAACATTACTGTCATTTCTTGTGGTTGTCTGTGAGGAAGATTCTTATGAGATTTTTGCTACTTCCTTCCTGTAAGAACAACATCCTTGCCTTATTTTATGGCTGGAATCACGGATAGAAACTAAGCCCAGATGAAAACCCTTTACTTGATATGCTCACGTTTCTATTGATTACACTCATACTGCTGCTAGCTTTAGAGGACTTGAATAGATTTCTGTGAGAGAGTTAAAAAAGCTAGCTGCGGGAGAAGAAATTCAAATATCTAGCTCGGGGGGTAGGCAAACTACGGCTCTTTGCTGCCTTGTGGTGGCTCTGAGAGCATCTCTCTCGCCCTGCCCATGACCTCCGACAATTCTTCTGATAGGACGTCGGCAGGTCTTGTGATCGGAAGTGTTCGCTCCTCCCCCTTTGCGGCTCCATAAAAAAATTTCCCCAGTGTAGGAGGTAGCGAAATGGCTCCCTCCTGTGTAAAATTTACCGACCCCTGATCTAATCGATTGAAAAGTGGATCCTTTTTTTGACACAGCGCTATCAGAGTCTGTGTAAACAAAAAAGGAAAAATTGGGTAATTACAGTACCCCTTTCACCTGTAAACTTCCCAAACTAAGCAGTTCAGTTATAGTTCTGTTAAAATTACTCAAACATAAAAAATTCTCAAGATTTTAGAAATGTGCAACATTTCTTCTGACCTATAATTAATGTTTCTTCTTGAGCTAATGTCCCAGCTCTGGATAGCTTTCCACATACGTTCCTCCACCTCTCGTCGTGTGGGCTCCCCAATGAACCAGGCCTGAGGACCATCAAACATAATGTGAGACAGAACTCCACAGGCATTATATGATACCTCTATTCCATCTGCTTTGCTGTCCAAGAGATTACTGTCAAGAGTAAAAGAAACATTGGTCAATCAATTAAAATAATGCTGATTTCATTCTACACACAATTTATACAAAACACATCAGCTTGTATTGAAGTAGATTGTAATACCTGAAAACAGTGATGAACTGTGATGTCATCAACTGAGGACGGAGCTCACGTACTTCTGCAACATTTCCTAGGAGTCCCAGCATGTTACGGTGAAGCTCCTGCTTCTCTGGGAATTCCTACAATAGATTGAATGTAGGATAAGCATTCCATGTTTCCGGTATTCTCTTAGAGAACGACTGTATTTAAAACAATGACAACCTCATATCAGAACTTACTTTTAAGCACTCCAAAAACAGCTTCATACCACTGTAGTTAAGGAACATCTCACAGTTGTCTGGAGTTTCATCTGTAATATTCCACAAGGCACTCCAGGAAAACTCCATGACCTGATCACACTGTCAAGGACAATGGCAATAACACAAACAGATCAGTAAGGTACAAACAGATCTGTCTTACCAAGTTCCTTCACTAAGCTTCAGAAATGATGGTCCACAACATGAAATAATATAACACAAATACACCACCCAACAGCATAACTTGGTTTGAAATGGACATAAATTACATGAACGAAAATCTTCAAAATATCTAAAATCTACTTTGGAGTTGTCCCAAAATAATCAACTTCTGGTTAGATATGGCAAACTCCTTCTACATTATTTTTGGTTATCAATAACACCTCTCCCAGAAGCCATGCTTCATGCTTATCTTTGATGATAGCATCCATATTGTTAAACAGACCTCAACTAGTGCCACTTCTATAGCAGGGAGAGCATATACATGTTCAAATCTCTTGCTTATTCAGCTTTTATTATCATAACAAGGATGGCAAACTAAAGAGAATCCTTAATACCTTCTTGTCTAGTCTCTGTTTTGAACAATACTCACCATTTTGTCCTGCAGTTTCTTCTGGATTAGTTTCAACATGGTCTACAGTACAGAAAAGGGATGTTTTTATCAAAACTATTATAGTTAGGAAGTGTGGCTGAACACCTGAATAAAAGGAACATGTATAAAATTTATACATATGTGAACATTTGTTTGATCATTTCCGGTGTGCTTGTTATGAGTATGTATGTATTTTATCTCTACAGATAATACAGCGTAAACCAGACAAATTCTGGAGTAAACAATGTGTTTACTGGAAAACATGGAAAAAAATTATATTTCTTTAAGGAACTGCCCTTTAACAAACACTAGCATTAAAGCAGATGATTACTGAAATATTAAAAGTACTTACCATGACAAACCCCATCTTGCCAACAGCCTCCTTATGGTCATTGTCCACCTGGCAGACCAAGGCATTGCACAGATGCACAGCGATGCGTTGGATGGACTCATCCTGCCGTGTTGGGATGAGGATGTTTAACAGCAGTTCGTTTACCCGCTGGTATTGAAACTCTAGTTCTTCTGGGATGCTGAAGTTGCAGAGAGTCAGACAACAGTTCCTCTGCACCTAAACAGGAACAAGACAGCTTATTTCTGTGAGAAACAGATCAAAGTTAATAATAATTCTCTTGTTGTGGGTTCATTGCACTAAATTTTCCAGCAGTGTCTTACCGTCACCTCCTGATATGATTCCATGCCATTTAGTACCACTTGTATGACCTGACGTCGGAGACGAATACTCTGCTCACCCCGGTAATCAGAATTTGTTAAGTAGAAAAGGGCAGCACTTCCTGTCACCTGGATAGTTTTATCATACTTGTGACACTTCAATGCGGCAATAACAAGCTGCAGACAAAGAAAAGCTGCATTATTCGATAAAATATAAAATACAATATTCTTGAGAAAGTCAGATTTATATCCCATTAGCCTGCTGGCAGAGACTTTATACTGCTCTATGCCCCCCTCATGTTACAATGTTAATCATTGGTCACTCCCTCTTTTGACCCCACCCCGGCCTCCTCCCAGTGCAATGTCCTAGCAATTCAGGGGACTGTTTGTTGTTTAAAGGGTGTTTCACTGGGTTGGCTGCCTGACCAGCTATTACATTGAGCTGACCCAGAATATATACTGTCGAGATTGCCAGTAAATTTTCCTCCACCCTCTTTAAGAATGTGGGGTTAGTTCTGCATATTAAGTTGCTCAGATTGACTGGAACCATTGCTTCCTGACCATTTATGTCAACAGGAAACTTGACTGTAGGTTTCACCCTAGATGACATCTCTTGAGATGTCCAGGGAGGATGACTAATGTTGGCCTGTTGATAGATTTTCAGGGTAAGTTCTCTACCATATTATTTGCTTTGTCTTATTTGAGGAACAGTTGTAGAGGTTGCATGTGAAATTTTGCATGGGGATAACCTCTATATGGATGTCCAGGAGGCAAAGTCAGTCTTCTCCTGAAAGTGACTGATTGTTAAAGAATGTCTGTGTAACTGAATTCATTCCTATTAATTTGTGCTATTTCAATGCATTTATCCATAGGTTCCCTAAAGCAGAGGTCTCCAACCGCAGGTCCGCGGACCAGGACCGGGCCGTTGGGGATTTTCAGCCGGTCCGCGGCACCACTGACAGCTAGCTCTGCGGCCCTACGCCTGATCAGAGCACACTCTTTGTAGATTGATAATGTTCTCTGCTGTAGCCGTGACAGCCCGCAGCTCCCGGCAGAGAACATTATGCAGGATGGGGCGGGTCTTAGTGACACGGCCATCTAGCACAGCATGGACGGGGTGGGGTGGCAGGCTCTCCTCACTGACTCGCCCCTGGCAGAACATGTTATGTGGGGCGTGCCGGGGGGGGGGCAGCAGACTAGCCTCATTGACGCGGCTCCCGGTACCGGTGTACAGCAGCAGTACACTAAGCTCCACCTCTCCATAACCCCGCCCCCATATGACAAAAGCTCCGCACCTGCCCCACCACCACCCCACCGGGCCATGGAAAACTGGTCTTGCTTAAAGCCGGTCCCTGGCACAAAAAAGGTTGTGGACCTCTGCCCTAAAGGACGTACTGTATCTTCTTCAATATAAACGTTTGTATTTTGGCTGAGCTTACTGATAGCTGAATCTATCTTGGGAATATGGCCCCACAGTTTCTATCGCTCCTCTAGTATACGGTGGTTTTTTTTCAAACTTTTTTGGAGAAGACCATCCTATGTCAATAATCTGAATTAAATAATTAAAGTGTAAGTAAATCCTATTTATAAAGATTTCTCCATTAAAGTATTATAAAGTTAAAAAACGATTACTAAAATCCTCTCTCACCTCTTCATTCAACAAAACTAATTATCCCTCTGTAATGCTTCTCTGCTTCAGCCTAACTTCCCTGGATGATTGAAGCCACACACCCTCCCAGGCTTCCTCTGAACAAAATCGGCTACATAAGTTGTCGATTTTTTAAACTGGTAGCATGCTGCAGGGTTAGTGAACTGAAAGCGTGTGTCCGTGCGCGCGCACGTGTGTCTGGGTGATTCTGTGTGCGTGTTTGTGTCTTTGTGTATCTGTGTCTGTGTCCTTACATGGATGTACACCCTGCATCACTGTTTGACATCATTCAGGGGCGGGGCTTCTCAGCACTATACCGGAAGTGCCTGTACATAGATAGGCTGAAGGAGCAGGGCTGCTTGATTAAGAGGTGAGAACTCAGGAACCCAAAATTGTTTTTAAATTTCAATGTTTAAGTTTAGGTTTATACTTTATAAATATAAAATATATGTATAGTTTGGTCAATAATTTTACTTACACTTTAAGGAATGTATTTAAAATAGGAAAGATTTAGATTACTTTGCGAATATTCCTATAACTTTTCCAACTTTGGGCATGGGTACTATTTCGGGCTTTGTTTCTAATGTTTAAAGCATATAACTAAGTATATGCTTCCTGACTATGGGTCAGTAGGGTTCGTCTTGATCTAAGTCTCTGCACAAGGATCTGTTTAGAATTATGAATTAGGGAATCAGAGTGACAAGAACTGAAATAAATGACATTGTCTACACTGAGTGAATCTGGGATCTTCTCTAGACCTGTGAGGTTTATGGAGTTATGCCGCTTATAGTCTGTTCTATTACCTATATTTAAGGATGCAATCCTTGTTAACTTGGTTCCAAGAGAAAATACATAGACTGGCCCAAGACCAGTAATGTAAAAAAACTATAATTAATCTACCATTGAGGTCCAGAGCAGATCCAGACTATTTGATGCTGTATAGAAGGACAGGCATATTTTAGTATGTACAGAGTCTCCCAGGCCCATGGGTAGAGACAATATACTCATCATAAGCCAAAGTCCAGAACTGTTTTTTCTTGAGTAGAGTGTATTATGGAAAATTAAAGTAAATGAGAAAAAAAAAAGGGAGAATCTCTAAGTCCTATCTCCTTCGACAGGACAAAATGAAAATGCACAGAGGGAAAGTGGAGTCAGCCTATATCAACAAAGAGGAGGAGTTCAACTTCTTACATTCAAGCTTTCACTTTTGATCTGTCTCCGGAGGTGACGATACAATACCCTAGCCTAGAGAAACATTCCAGTATATCTCTCAAAGCACTGCATTCCCAAGAATGTACCTTCTGTATCTAACACAAGACCGTTATGATGCATCTTGATATCGTATGTATAGCCATTCTTGTCAAGTGCCAAACAGTTACCTGCAGAGCTCGAAGTGGCTGGTTGCAACGCTCAATACGGGCAATGTCAAAGAGAAGATTAATGGCACGGGATGTAATCTCAGGTCGATGTTCAGTGTACGACTCAATTGCATTCAGGACTTGCTCCTCATTCTTGTCCCCACTCACCTACGAGATTACACAGATTATAATTTTTATATGTCCTTCATGTAAGTCCTTTTTAATAAAATTCAGAAAGCAAACTCATGCTATTTACCTTATAGGCTGGGATGTGTGCCAAGCGGCAGAGAGACGTTTCAAACAAGCCTAAGAACTGCAGAGGCCTTTTCAATGCTCGAAAGGGACTGATGCTGCTTTTACAGGGTTCATTGCTACATTGAAAAATTATAACAAATTCTAAAATTAGAGAGAAGCATCTACTATTTAGGGGAGAATTCAGCAAGCAGCGAAGTGTGCTACGATGCGTTCGGCTCACTTCG
>WMED01011673.1:0-10939 GCA_019650415.1 Pipa parva
ATGGCCTCAGGGGGCCGCATCCGGCCCGCGGGCCGTAGTTTGGGGACCCCTGCTCTATAGGGAAGCGGAGTAAAGATAAAAGTTAAATAAAATACTAGTTTGTGTTCTTGATGAATAAAGAATGTACTACTTTTCAACCACTTTTGAAACTGCTAATGGACATCAGACTTCTTTAGCGGAAACAACACTAATTAACGCTAGTTAGACTCTACTTTTCTGAGAGGTGATAGGCTGATTTTGACTTGCTTGCATTTCAAAAATACAAGAAAGCAGTGCATAGTACTGCTGCCCCCATGAGAGGGAATGCAACTTCTTTCTAAAGTGCTGCTTTCCTACAATCTCTGGAAACCTAAATAGCAAGCCTTGAAAATATTTTACAAATATTAGCAGCATTCTCCAATATGATTACTAGCTATTTTTTTCCAGCTCAGCCATCTCTTGCTATGCACTGTGTAATTTGTGGGTTTTCAGGACACCTTTACCTTTGTGGATAGATAAACTGTGATAAGGGAACAAGTTCATAAAACTTCATTCTTTAGAATGATGTCAGAGTAAACTTTTTTTTTAATTACTTGTTTAAGCAAACCAAATATTTCCTATTGGTATATTAACTATAAAATGGTACAATTAGGAAAAGACTGTACATACGATATGTTAAATTTTTTTTATCTGAATTATATTATATATTATGAAATGTATAGTAGCAAAAAACTAATGAATTAGAATATTGCTGCCAAGGCAATAGGATCATGGTTACACATCAAAAAGGACATAGATGTACATGACAAGAACATACCACTTTACAAATCACTTGTCAGGCTGACATAAAATATTGTGTGCAGTTTGGAAAGATGCTCAAAAAACGTGGGTTCAAAGGTGGGCGACTAAAGTAGTCAAAAGAATGAACAAACTATGAAAGATTATCAAAACTGGGATTACTATGAGGCTACCTAATCATGTATAACCATGTATAAATATATCTGGTAGTACAGAGAATCTCCCCCACAATCTATTTATACCAAGTACTATAAGTATAACAATATAATCTACATCTAGAGGAAAGAAAGTTTTTGCACCAACATAGAAGGATTTTTTTTTTTACTGTAAGAACAGTGAGACTATGGAAGTCTGTGCCTGAGGATATTGTCATGGTTGATTCAATACAATTATTTAAAAGGGATCTGGATGTCTTCCTTCAGTGTAGGCATATTACAAGTAAGGATAAGGATAATTGTATTTTGCCTCAAGGGTTTTTTGCCTTCCTCTGGATCAACATTGCAGGATCATAGGCTGAATTTGATAGTCTTGTATCTTTTTTTTTTGGCTGTATAAACTATGTTACTATGTGCAGTATATAGCTACAGAGGATAACGCAATGACTTCTCTCTAAGTGCCTTGTGAAAAAAAGAATACCAATAACAGTTGAGGAAAAATTCAAAGCATAAATTTATAACTACAAAACCTCTTATGGTTCAAAATGCAGAAAAATATGCTAAATGTATTGAAAAGGAATGCAAAAACTTTAGCCATATGACCAATGCAAAGTTTGAGCCATCGACTCCCTTAGAAAATTAGGTTACAGACTCAGTAGTAAAATTGAGCTGACATGTGACTATCAGATAATTTGGATAGTTTTCATAACAATCAAACTGCTGATTGGGGCTGTGTCATCTGTTCTGTTTCACATATTCCACTGGCAAATCAGATTAACAATCCTGACAGAGAAACAATTGTTCAACTTGAACAGAATGTATGTATAACTACGGCAGTGTTTTTTTTCAATAAGCATTACAACATTAGCAGCTGGTGGGGACCATGGGGTGTCATTTAGGTAAGGAGAATGTACCTTGATGCCAGAGGCAGAGTTAAAAACTATAAAGACGTAGGGGGTTATTCACTAAGGTGCAAATTCGACTGTCGAGTTCGCAAACAGCGGATTCCCATAGTAAATCCGCGACAATTTCCCCATTGTAAAGTCACGACAATTTCTAATGTTAAGATTGCGACAATTTTCCCATAATAAAGTTGCAAATGCGACAATATTCTTATTATAAAGATGCGACTGTGACAGTAGTAGCCTATTACGACTGTCTTTAGATGGCGAATTCACACCTATACGTAACAATTCAGACTTTAGTGAATAACCCCCTTAGTGAATATTGTGTATGATAAGACCAAATCAATACTGAGGTATTATATAGGAAAGAGATTGAAGAAAATGAGAAAGAAATAATAATTTAAAAAGACAGGAAGGAGAGAAAGAAGAAATACAACCAAAGAATGAAAGTGGGTTTAAAGGGGTCCAAATAAGAAAAGAAATTGATAAGGGAGAATAATATGGGGGAGAATGGGGGGTAGTACAAAACAAAGAAGTGCTCAAAATTTTTAAAAAAAAGTTAAATTTAAAACAAAAATAAAAAAAGATTAATATAAAAACACTATGGTATATTTTTTATACCATAAACTTTTTTTTACAAACCTCACAGCTAGCACACATATACTATTTTTATTAAGGGTGAAATTTGTTAAAGTTAAAGACCAGCAATCTTTCTTACTTTACCCAGAGAAATCTCATTTTGTTCTCTATAGATTACATTTGAGATGAGTTTTTGAATTTTTTTCCATGGAAAGGTAGCCATGCTTTGCATTAGTAGCAAGGCTACCTTTTTCCATGGAAAATATAGAAAATTCTGGATTGCGAAACTTGATCTCCTTATCTCGAATGAAATCTCGCAAGAATAAAACGAGATTTCACTTAGTAAAGTCGGAAAAGACCCTGAGAGGTCTTTCTCATTTTAATAAATTTCGCCTATTATTAGTCTTTAAGATTGTAGAATATGTTCATCTTTACATCTGTGGAAAATGAACAACTGAAATTTTAACAGGTCTGGTTATGTTTGGTGCTTCCATTTATTATAAATTCAGAGTAAAAACAAAACTTTTTATGCCAATGACCTATTATTCAGTGCAAATAATCAATTAATCCATCATGGACACTTTTAGCGACATTTGAGTTTTTTGCATACTCGACATTGTCTTATTTTGTAAATTACTTTCAGAAAAATGTTTAGCAAACTGCCTGTTTTCAGTATTTGTAATAGACAGTTTAACAGAAGCTCAATGCCAGTGCAGATTATACAGTTCCCATTTATCAGTATCCTTTTAGACCCATAGTTTATTTTACTGTCATTGTAATCTTCTTAAGATTTAATTTAAACTTAATTTTTAATTTCTAAGATCCAGGGCAACCAATATATCCTTTGATTGTGTATGTGACTCTGCCCCTCGTTAGTTTAAAAAAAAAACAGTTGATGAAATTTTGCATTAGAGCTTCTAAATCTTTTGCATACAACATCCTTATTAGAATGACAGCTGCTTTTAATACACCAGCTATTGTTTCAGTTGAATCAGATTCTTATTTAGATTGTCTACTCTTTTGCATTCAATTTTCAGTGAAATTGTTTTTCGGAAAGAAATTTTTTCCTTAAGGCTGCCATCTTGAGGACTAATGAGATCTTAAAAATGTTCTTCTTCTCCATGGCTGTGGGGACAGGAATACAAAAGGAAGTGATGAAGATCACAGCCCCATGGATACAGTGGTGCCTATTTCAGCCCCCTTCTTAGAATCACCCCCTATGAAAGTGAAAGTACATTGGCAGTTTCTAGCCACCCAGTAAAGAAATGATTTCCCTTAGGAACTAAAGTCCGGGGCCTGTTGCATTGTATGTGTGAGGCTTTCCCTATTCTATCATTGGAGCTGAGACCATATTTGGAGCTTCTTTTGTATTTAAAGTCTTTTTTCAACTTTTAGCTATCAGCTGCACAAATTTTCTGCAGCTGCAGCTTCTTTGTTAATTACCAGCATTTAAAATCTCTGGCTGTTTGGTGGTTAAAGGAACTGTCTGGCTGAAAATAAAAAAGCACATTTATTTATGCTAATTACCACATGTTATTAAATACAATTTATTATCAATTTTTTTTTTTAAAGTTGAAACTCTTACCTGTAAAAAATAGTGCTATACAGCACTTCTGTTTTGCATACTCTTCAGACTCTGCTGACGACTCTGTGGAGTCTCAAATCAGCCAATCCCTCTCAGGAGCACATTCCTCTCCAGCTGCGCTCCTTGTGAAGCCCCACATCGGAACTTCCTATAAGTCAAACATGAGAACTTGCACGTGATCAATGCATCCCTCCCTGGATGACGTGCATGCTCTCCAATGTGACTTACAGGAAATGCCAATGTGGGGCTTCAATAAGAGTGAGGCTGGAGAGAATGCACTCCTGAGAGGGATCGGCTGACTCGGGACGCCATAGATTCACTGGCAGAGTCTTATGATGGAGCTTGCAACACGGAGGTGCTGTATAGCACTTCTTTACAGGTAAGAATTTTAACTTTTTTTTTTAATTGATAATAAATTGAATTTAATAACGTGGTAATTAGCATAAATAAATACATGCATTTTTATTTTCGGCCAGACGGTTCCTTTAATATCTTATTAATGGACATCCTTGCTGATGCTTCTGGGTGTGCTTCCTGTTTGGATTGATTTCCCAGTCTTTATCCTTTGTATGATTTTTAATATGTCTGTAAGCCGTCTGTCTTCCTATCAGATTCTGCCTATACTCAGCCTGTGCATTGATTTGCCTGATTCTTGGAAGCAAATTCCTTCTACTCCTTTGTATCATCCATTTCATGTATACATACAATGCCAGGCTTTAAACTATTATTGATAATAATATCTTTAGAAGAGAGTAATATGAATGTAGATTTAAGTAACAAGACTTTTCACATAACTTGAACAAATCTTAAACAAGAGATGTATGTTTTATTTGTTATGTATTTTATTCACTGCTTTTGGAGTCATTATATGAATATATTCTTGATTGATATGAATAAGTCATTCAAGAGGACACAAATATCAGTAGTTCTTTAATTTCTATGTTGAATGTGATATATATCTGGTAAGGCTGCGTTAGGATGATGATATTTTATGATACTACAGTTCACCAAAAATAATGTCAGAGATGTGTGCCTCCCCTTCAAAGAGAAGTTCACAGGAAAAAACAGTGCAATATAGTGTCAAGTGCAGTATGCATTAAATTTCCCACGTGGACAAGGTCTTGTCAATGCTTTTCACCCTTTACAATACAGATCAAATCACCAGATTTCAATTTTTTTTTTAATCATGAGTACTAGTTGTTTGGGAACCAAACAGAATTCTGGTGGTTTGAGGGGTTGAATAATAATTGACCCACACTTTTATGTTTAAAATTTATTAAAATTTAACTGAGCAACATAACTTTTTGGTTTGTAAGATTTATGCATCTGTTAATAAATCCTGCTCTTGTTTGGAGTTTGAAGGCTCTAACTTATTTGCATCTTATCAAACCTGCTAAATCTGCAGGGGGTTGAATACTACTTGTAGGCACTGTATATGGAAAAAATCAATATAAAAGGTATTAATCAGCAGGTCAAAATAATATAAGAGGTTTGAGAGTTAAATGGGCCTCTATGGGTAAGCTTAATGCCTATGTGGGAGGAGGGGTTTGTCTTTTAGCAGAAGGACTATAATGCAGTCTCTCTATTTAGTCCTTTTGTTTCCAGAGTTTTTCATTCATAGATCCATCTGGTTTTCTTTTCGAGATAATAGGTACTTTCTGTATGGAGTAAACAATTAAACTGACATTTCCCTACACCCTGGACTCTCTTTAAAATATTCTTCCAGACTGAACTTAATGTGTTTCTTTCCTAGTATATTGTGACAGTATTCTCCTAATTTGTAGTTTTCTACTCAACCATCCAACACATTGTTTGCCACACTTAATGACATTACAGTTGACAATTTCCAAGTAAGGGTTAATGTTAGTCTACAGAACACATTCAGGACACCATCTGGCAGTGCTGGACTGGAGTTATGGCTAGGGCCCATCAGTAAACAAAAGATCAGGGGCCCATTAATAAAACTATTTCCTTCCTGTTACTGTGCTTACCTCTTCAGTTCCTATGATTTTCTTATATCCAAACCACTGGAGATCTGTGCCCATTGGAAAATTCCCTGGTAACCTGGTCTAACATTGCCATAATTTGATTATGGATAATTTGACAATGGTTGCATTAAAGCTCACACAAATTTGTGATTCAATGGAGGTCATCAACTATATAATAATATACTGATCATTACTCTAATATAGTTTTCATCCATTATGATATATAGAATTTAAAAAAATTATATATATATATATATATATATATATATATATATATGTAAAATAGGTTCAGTTAAATTCTTCAAAGGGATTAATAGTAACTAATTTTTTAATACATTATAATATAAGTAATTAATTTAACAGTACAAAAATGGTATTCTTGAAGTTAATTTTACATTGAAAACAGTGTTATTGTCTTAAGTACAGTGAAAAAATATAGATGGAAAACTTAATATACTATTCAGTTAAATCATATCAAATTTCTGTTTTGAGTGGCGGTTGTACACACATTCAACAAATGCAATAGACTGACATGTTTGTATGACTGAGAATGGCAAGGAGTCAAAACTATACTGAATGTTATTTGAAGCTTGTAATAATAAAACATATGAATAATTTAAAATAGAAAAAAAAATCTATATATAACTGTCTTATTTTCCTTATAAACATCTATCATTTGTAATATTTTGATGACAATTAATATATATTTACAATGCAAAAGTAATGCAGAAAAATCTGGGAGATTGTTAACTTTTAATGCATTTATGTTGAAAGCATTATTCAATTTTTTTTTATCAAAGTCCAGCAAATTCCTATGAAAATAGTACCAGACATATCACATCTCTTACAAGAAGATCAAAAAGTTGGATAGCAAAGATTGATTTTCCTTTATGACAGTATGGTAGAAATGTTATCCATTTCCTCTGGTTTTGTTCTAACCGAAACAGAAACATTCAGGACAACTTTTACTACTGTACCAGCAATTTCTACCCAGTATAAATATATAGTTATTAAAAACAAAAGAGGCAGATGGAAAACAGCTAAATGTCAAGAAAGAAAAGAAAAAAGCAAAAGATGAAGTTGGAAGATAAGTATTTTAAAGAAAAATTAAGGAAGGCATAAAGTGTTTTACTCCTAGGGGATTAGATAACGAAAAATGTAGCAAATTGGGAGGAATGATAATTTAGAGCAATGATTATAGTGAATTAAAAGGTCAAAGCAGTAGCAGAACTTACTATAAGTAAAAGAAAGTATATCTAAAGAAGGGTTTATGGAAAGTCCTTGGAATCTGTATTTTTGCAATTCTTATCTCAGTTAGTTGTATCCAGTTTGTTGGCTGCAGGAAGTAAATTGCTATTATATATTAGCTTCTACTTCTACTCTTGCCAACCAATATCTCTTGTGTACATAGTCTTTGTGGGTGGTATGTATCACAAACAGTATTATTTCTACCACTGAATTTCCTTTATATTTCTTAAACAGCCTACTATCATATAATGACAATCCAATGAGTCAAGACAAATGCTTGAACTTAAAGATCAACTCTGACTTCTTGCCAAAAAAATAAAAACAGAAAACATAAGCTGAAACTAGTATGGATAGTAGAAGTCGGAGACTGGACTGGTATGAGAACCATAGTTGAATCACCAAGTGAACAGAGGATACTGCCAAAGCAATAAGTGAAAACTCTATGCAATCTGTGAAACAGTTGTTGGAAGTGATATCATTCCTAGGTAGTCACAACCCACAAGGTGAAAGGTCAGCAAGCAAGTTCAGTATTTGGAATTATGATAATCTTGAATCTTTATCATTGTGAAAATAAAGCAAATTATAACTGTAGCTGTACATTCAGTGCATCTTTCAACAAAATAAACTTTTTTTTTAAAAAAAGAACATTTTGGTCAAAGCTAACCATGAAAAAAATAATTGTCACTTTATTTATTTTTGCATAACTGTGTGGGTGAAAAATAATATAAGTATATAGTCAGGAATTAATACTGAACATAGAAGGCAGCAGAATCAATGTCAAGAAGTAGAGTCAGTATAAAAAATTGAATTTATGATCATGGACAAGGCTTTAGTGATAGCATATAAACATATATTTTTTTAAATCTTTAATTAGCTAACTCCAGTCATGGAGTTTTATTTAATTTAATGAAAATGTATATTAATATATTTTCAAATAGACAATATAGGACAGACATAAGCTACACTTATAACACTGTGTAATTATGTATATGCATAATCTCAAAGAAGCACGGTAATGTGATTTGTAATTTTATAAATGTCACATTCCAACCTTATAGTAATTAAGAAGTTTGTTTCCAAGTGGAAGTATAGAGCCACAGTAGCTGAGCTGTGATGGTTTATATGATATTCCACTTCCACCACATGATTAGGGAAGATCACTATATGCATATCTTAACAGATATTGCAAGGTAATTGATGGTTGGGTAATGTACCAGGTGAAAATGTAGACAGAATTTAAACAGAAAGGGACATATTTTTTTAATATAATGAAAATGAGAGAGATATACTGTATATTGTTGATGGTTTAAGAGAAATATTGAGATCTGATATAAAATGAGAGACAAATTTGAGAGCATTTAGCAAGTGATAAAAGATAATTTTCAAAGAGAAAGATTTTACAAGTGGCAAAAGAAAGAGAGATCTGGCATGTGGAGTAAGAGAGAGAAAGCAATTTTTGGCACATGTTTAAAAATAGAGATTGAGAGAAAAATTTGGCTTTTGGCATCTGGTAAACGATAGAGAAAAGATGTATTAGAGAGGTATATCATGTGATGAAAAAATACCTGAGAGAGATTTGGCATGTGAGGAAAGTGTAAGGGAGATCTAGCATGGGGAAACATCTAGAATGAGACATGAAATATAGTAAAACCAAATTTGAAATGAAAAGATATAGACATGAAAGAGAAAACAAATAATGTGGACTGTAAAGGAACATTAATTTATAAGGATATTACAGGATACCATAGAGTCCCATGGCCCTTTATATCTTCTTTATACTTCAAGTACACCTTTTATCTTTTCCACTGGGGTACTACTATGAAGTATTGTTTACAGGGGTCTAATAACCCATAGTAACCAATCACCACTTATAATCTACTGGTATAGGGGAGTTATTATAATGAACAGCTACTTCTGATTGATTGTTGTGGGTTACTACACCTCAGTAAAGATTGCCTATGTTGATGAATTTCCCTGATTATCTTAATGATAATGACACCGTGTTTCTGACAGCCAGACCACTTACAGCAAAATGGCTCTAAGAATTTTTTAAATAGTAGCCACAATAAATTCATGTAAGCAAAAGCATACATGACCAAATGAGATCTGAAATAATTTGTTTACAATGCAAATATATACATGTGTGTATTAGTATACCTTTATACTTGCAAGAATTTAAATAAGGAAGGCAGAATTTTTCAAGAAATGCTTTGAACGCCTTCCTTCTTTTTTTCCAATTTAAGCAATTTAGAAATTACATTATTATGTTAATGTAATAAGGTGAACACATATTTATATTGTTGTTTTATGAATATTTTTTACTCCATTTAATTTTGAATACCAGTGTTCAAAATGATAAAATATTAGAAATAAGCATACTTAAAAGTAAATTGGTTTGATACACAAGAAGGAAAAATGTCTGTTTTTTTTTTTTTTTAATCCAATACTAAAGATTAGAATTTTAAATATTACAACACATGAGGTTTTACATGGAGTTTTTTGGATTCCTTTTGAAGTTTAACATTTTAAATTGCCTTTATTCCTTTGCACGGATTTTACTATTGAAGCTTTTAAAAGGAAAAGATATTCAAGGGGCACCATGGTAAGGATAAAGTCTAACAGCTTTAAATGGATATGCAAAAAAGCTAAGTAGACATCAGCATGAAGAAAATAAAGATTCTTTGATGTGTGTCTTATTTTCGTTTTAGCAATTAAAATGCCTTTTGAAGCTATTTGGCATGTAATTTAAACCTACGGAGTATAAAACTATGCATTTCTTTACAGAATGATCCATATTTAGTAAAAACAAGGTCATAAGGATCAAGAGGATTTTTTAGTAATAATTTGAGTCTTTAATAGAGAAAATGAAATCAATTTATTAAGGCTGTCCAAATGAAAGAAACTGCACATTTTCTTAATGACATTTTCAATAATTTTATTTTAAGAGTTGTTAAAGCATATTGGTACATATTTTTATACAGGGAAAAAGAGCACCCTTAGTATATTAGTAGAATAATATACTAATATTAGTATATTAGAAGAAATATATTTGTTTTAATATAACTTTTTGCACTATAAACTTTATTGTGTTTCTTAAACAATTTAATTTAAACCTGTATGGAATAAAATAAGCAATGTCTTCAATTTAAAGGCTTAGCTAATATTTTATGAAAATAATCACTACATCTCATCACTGGATGACTATTTTGAGTTTAATTTAAATTTAAAATTAACCTATGTTTTTATATTTTTAACAATTCATAATAGAAAAAAAATGACAAAAAACAAAAACTATTTCTTTAAACTTTTTTCCAGACAAAATATGTTTTTATTACATTATGTTTTGCAAGTTAGCTATTCTTCATAGCCTGGAGTTTTTCTGAAATTTTTCAATTTGTGCTTGCAACAGTTTGCAAATTCTTTAGCACCATTCTACCCAGGACTTTATACTTCTATTCTTGCCTCCAACCTATACAATTCAACCAACTCCAAGGGGGGAATTCACGATTGTGCAAAGTGAGCTTAGAAAGCCTTCAGCTCACTTTGCAAAGACTGATATGCGCTCACTGATGTCCTGCATGCGGACATCCGTGAGCTCATTAAAGGGATTCCAGTCTCGTCGAGGCGACTCGAGTGGTCTCACCGAGACTGGAATCCCTTTAATGTGCTTGCTGATGTCCGCGTGCAGGACATCAGTGAGCG
>WMED01011674.1:0-15144 GCA_019650415.1 Pipa parva
TGATTTCATTAGCAAATGTTTTTTTGTTTTTTTTAAACGCCCTCTAGATACTTACATACACACAGCCATATCATACTAGATTGTAAATCTACTGTTCATTTCAAACAACTGTTAATGTTTAAGAATAATTGTTCCTCGGGATATAAAAAGATCCCGTGTTCAGTACTGTAAGTTTTGTCTGTGAATGTGTCTATGAGGTCAAAAAATAGCAGCAAATTATGTGAGAAAAAAAAAGACTATGAACAACTAAGAATGCTTCTGGTGCTTTGTGTGAAGTCTTTTGAAATTTAAATTATAATTCCCATTTAGCTAAATTGTAAGTACTGTCATCCTTACATCTTTTCACTGAGTCTAATCCCTGATTTTGTGCTCGTGAAATAAAATAAAAAAAAGAATTGCATCCTATATTTTGAATGCATTACATGCAATGAATTTAACTTCTAGAGATAAAAGATGATACAAGTCTCTTTTGTGTGTCCTCGGTTGCTGTGAAATCGTTTCAGCTACCATACTGATTTCAGATGTTTAAATCAGCAAGGAATACATTAACTGTGATAAGGAAGAGGTAAATTATGATAATGGCTTTGACTGGTTGGGTCCTTTTAACATCGCCAATTAGCATGTATTGCTTGAATTATGAAACAATGTGAGTGTTCAGAAGGGTAAATGAGTATTAAGTTGCTCTTTTGTACTAATTTACTAATCAGTGGGAAAATGTGGCAGACAGAAACAGGTGCTGTTTTCATAGGAATAGAAACAATAATATGCAAAAATATATTTTAATAAATATATATTAATAATATTTATATATTTATATTATATAATATAAATAATAATAATTTATATTATAAATATATATTATTAAACAATAATATAAATATATATTATTATTCATAATAGTTACAATTTACAAACACCATTAACAAATAATATTTCTTTGGATGATATTACTATATATTTATATACAGTATATATATATATATATATATATATATATATATAAAAGGTAGGATAGAGTAGTCGTGTTAGTCTACAGATACAAAAAAATGAGTATTGCAATACTTGGTGATACCTTTTTTGTTGGATTAACAGTTGTTTTGTCAATTTAAATTAGAAATTGACCTCAATCATTCGCCAGGTTTATTTCAAACCTGAAAATCATGGCCAGTTGACAACAAAAGTTATACGGTCACGTCACGTTCACCTTTGCTTTATCCAGGAGCTGGCCGGGAAGGGCTCCAGCAGACCCAAAACAACTGGTGCAATACTAATGAATCCAGGCTGATCACTGTGTAAACTTAAAAGGGAATCCCCATTTTATTGTGGAATAAAATATCACACTATTTCTGGGGGCAATCGCCTCTCTTCATCAAGTGTATGTTTGTTCATCAAAAGTAAAGATTCATTGCATTGAACCAGTTGACAACCAGCACATTAATAATAATAATTGCAAATAAAATAACTGTGGTTCTGAATTTTAGACCTAAAAGACTTTGGGGGGAATTCACCAAGCTCCGAAGTGAGGCGCGTAGTGTTTGCCTCACTTCGGAACAACTGACATGCGCATGCTGATGTCCTGCACGCAGACATCAGCATGTGCATTAAAGGGATTCCCCTCCTGGCGAGGAGACTCGAGTGCTCTCGCCGGGAGGGGAATCCCTTTAATGCGCATGCTGATGTCCACGTGCAGGACATCAGCATGCGCATTTCAGTTTTTCCAAAGTGAGGCGAACACTACACACCTCACTTTGGAGCTTGTTGAATTCCCCCCTTTATCTATTAGACCAGGGATCAGCAATCTTTGCAGAGGAGGGAGCCATTTCACTCCCTCCTCCACCATTGAAAAATGCTTCTGGAGCCGCAAAGGGGGAGGAGCGCAAATGCTCCTGATCACATGACCTTCTGATGTCCCATAACAAGCCATGTCGGAGGACATGGGTGGGTAAGCGGTCAACATGCTCAGAGCCAAACAAAGCGGCCAAAGAGCCACATGTGGCTCACGAGCCGGTTTGCCGACCGCTGTACTAGACCACATTAGTTTCATATGAACATACACAGTTATGTGTGTTTTTTTTTTTTATAAAATAAGAAATCTGTTAATTATGAAGACTTACAATCTACTATAAAATAATATACACTAAGCTCAGTGCTACATCCCCCCAAAAAAAATTATTACAGAAATATATTCTGGCCTTTCTTTTTCCAACAGTGCTGTAAAGCATACATAAGAAAGTAAACACAGACTCATAATAGCACAGTGACATAGTCAAATGAATGACAACAAACAAGAAAAAAGCAAATTGTCTCAACACAATTGTTCATTTTCAAAGCCAATTGAAGAGCAGTAAAGCAGTTGCAACCCAGGTGTACCCTTACAAATCATGAAGACTAGCAACAAATCAGTTAAAAGCAAAAAAATCCAGTAAACAAGCTTTAAATGCAAATGGGCACTTTAAACAAACAATGGAGATGTCTGGGCTATGTGCAAGGTTCTTTATCCAGGTAACATGAACAGGTGTGCACAACATTTTGAGATGCAGACCTCCCTTCATCAGGTGTAAAAGGGCAATGACAACCAAGTTAAAAATCCAAGTCATCAGCAACTTCCATAAGGAATAGGGCATAAAAAGCTTAGGCAACCTGCAAGCATACACGCTAGTTAGTCTGTCTGTCTTTAAATTAGCAGAAAGGTACATCCCTGCTTCTTAAGTTTTTGCAGATTATACCCATACAAAAAGTAGTAGCTGCTGTCTATACTGGATAGGGAAACAGAATGGATGCACATGTGAATTAAAGGCCTGTCCCTAGAGATCGACAGAAGTAGGGGATAAGAAGACATCGGTCGTACCATTCATCTTGAGAGTAAGGCACAGTAATTCACCTGTAAACTTAAGACACATTGTAGAAATGTAGTGATTTTTGGAATGAAGTAGTCCTATAGACACCATTTTCCCTACACCTTTACCCCCCCACCCACTCTATGTATTAAGCAGTGACGTGTCTCATTGGGGGGGTCCCGTTATTCCCTTCCCTTTACTCTTTCCCACTGTGGAGAATTAAGTAATTCAGTGGACAAGGTCATGTGTCACAGAAGGGGATTAAAAGGACATATTCCCATAATTTTGAAGGTAACTGTTGAAAACTACTTTATTGAATTAGGTCAGAATTGTCTATTTGACCTTGGGAATTTGAGATGTTCAGGAAAAGGCAAGGGCTACTTTCATTTTTAACCATTAATTTTAAACACTGCATGTGTGGCAAAGCTGTCACTGTTCAATACACCAGCTTTGGCAGTGGGGAATTTTTGCAGTTACTTTGTTGCTGGTGATCAGAAGAGAGACTGAGGCGGTTATTGGCTAAAGTGAGAATTTGACTGTCCAATTCTCAAACAGCGGATTTTCAAAGCAAATCCATGACAGCGACAATATTCCCATAATGATGTCTCTATTGTAACAGTAGCAGTCTATTGCGATGGTCTTTAGCTGGCAAATTCACACCTTTATGCAACAATTTGGACTTTAGCTAATAACCCCCGAGACTTAAACGAATAAAAATGCAGTTGATGCTTAACTAATGTTGAGATGCTGTTGAAATTAAATGAATTTAAGGAAATATATATTTAAACCTGTATCCAAAGTCACTGTTTTTCTGAAAAATCAAGTCCTTTGAACCCCCCCGTGCCTTTCATTGGCTAGGGATTTAAATCCCGTGGTTCACAGGTACATTATGTAGGCAATAGGATGTACTCAAGGGATTCATGCTGAATTACTGTAGTATATAATATATATTTATTTTTTAATTTTGGTTGTGATGGGAGGGTGGGATGATTATTTAATCATTTCAAATATTCTAATATTATGAACTTTTAAACAAGGCATCAGCTTTTTTATTTGAATCCCTCCAATTTATAATATTACCAATGGCCCATGCTGAAGTTAGAAGTCAGAATACAATGTTTACAAGATTACTCAAGAGTCTCACTTTGATTTACAAAAGGTTTCTTGTAATGCTATGAAGGTTTTCCTGCACTGATTTTGTTGTCCATGTAACAGAGATTATGGAAGATGAAGCTCCAATCTACCTCCATAATGGATAATGCAAGGTCAGAGAAGAACTCTTGTATATGGTAAAACGGAGTAACACATTTAAACAATGAAAAAGTGAAAAATTTAGCCATAGTGATTATAAGGGAGCAAAATTGAATAATTAGACTGGAATTGACTAAGAATGATGGGAGGAAGAGCTCCATCTAGGCATGCCATATACTCATCAAAAAGAATTATTATTCGCATTTTATTTTTTCTGTTACCATTTTTATTAAATACATTCCACTTCTTTTTTTAAGTGGGCTGCAGGCAATTTGTAATATATTTGACCTTTGTTTCCTGGAATGAACTGATATTCTCTTTATTGATCCGTTTTGTCAGTGGTCCTCCCATAACTTTATCATCATCTGCCTCACGCTGCCACCTCTCAGTTACAGCTTTGTGTAAATAAATCACTTTCCCTGCAATGAGTTCCCAGGCAACTTTAGTCATTTTAGGTCTACCTTGGTTGCGTTTGTATGATTCATTCATACTGGTTCCAAGGGACAAATAACCTATTTTTGCTAGTTCGTCTTATAAAATGTATTCCGATAAATGCTATATTAGTGTTCCTTGTACCTAGTTATAATATACACTTCTCTCAGTGAGTGTTGTTGAGTTGTTTTATTTATATATTTTCTGTAGGGAGAACACATTTCCTCTAGATCCTGTGAAATTTTCCCTTAGTGTTAACAACGTCTGCCCGTTACTGTATATCTTCTGCCATGGCGTGGAAGTTCTCAACAGTTCTAAAACCAGCTGACAAAATCAGCTCTGTATACCACTCAGGGCAAGCCCTATGATGTGATTTCAAGTGCAGCTATGCACATATTCACTTATTGAAAGAACTCACAACTCCTACTTTTGGAATTTTTTTACTGCAGGAAAATGCTTTGTCATTGGAAGCGGTTGCTGCCTGCACTTCAGGTAAGTGAATGGGGCTTCTCCAGAGGCTGTTCACAGGTGCTTATTATACATTTGGGAAAAAAAAAAATAAGTGGCACATCACATAGCTGGGTCTTTCCCATGGCTCTGGGAGATGTTAGAACATATTAACATTTATGAGGAGCCTACTTTCATCTTATGAGGTCTTAAATGTAGAAACTTTCCTCTGGATGATTATTTGATAAAAATCGTTTTTTTTTTCTGTCATAAACCTGGAATAAGATCCATTCAGCTTTGAATAAAACAATTTCTTCTGAAAAATAAGCTGTGATAAAGAACATAGATTAGATTCTTCTCTTGTTTATCTAGAGGACAGTTCAAGCTTCTTCTTTGCCAAGTTTAGATCTAAATACAGTGTGTTGACCTTTTAGTATTTCTGCCTGGATAAACTCAGTCTGCAACATTAGCACTGTCGCCTCAATTCAGAATTCTTGTTACTTTCCACGTTTCTTGGAAAGGAACACAAAAAACAACATATCTTTCTGCAGGACTTAATTTGCATATTTAAATTAACCTAACATTGGACTCCTAAGACATACAATTCTCAAGATATGTGCTGCAGAGTGTCTCACTTTCTTTTACCCAAGAGCTGCCGTAACTCTGGTTGCTCCTTCCACTTGCTGTGTCATAGACACAGAAAACATTGGAGAAAGCCTTTCTCCCAATCTCTCTCTGCTCTCTGGCTCCCTTTAAGTAAATGAATCATTTACAATGTTCTCCTTTTGACATTTAAGGCACTTCACTCTGTTGACCCTCCCTACATTTCCTCACTCCTATACTTGTACATTCCTCGACATCAACTGTGCTCCTCTCCATGCAACCAGCTTTGTGTGCCACACACCACTACTGCCCTTTCTCATTTTAAACTCTTTTCTCTCTCTGCCCCTCACATATGGAATTCTATACCCCTTTATCTTCGCCAGGAACATTCCCTCTGTACTTTCAAAATCAAACTGATGTCCTATCTTTCACAGCACTAGCAATCATTTTTATCACTGATTTTTATGTATATATTTTATTTTATCTTTAGTTATTCATGCTTAATATCTGTATTTATTGACCTATGTCTCAGCACATTGTACAGCTCTTATTGTCCTATCTGTGTGTGTAAGTCTTCCTCCCATTTAGATTGTAAGCTGTACAGGGCCTCCAACCTCTTGTGTCAATTGCAACCTAGCACTTAGGGGGGAATTCACCAAAGTGCGAAATGAGGTGCGGATCCTTCGCCTCACTTCACACTGACTGTTATGCGCTCACTGATGTCCTGCATGCGGACATCAGCAAACGCTTTAAAGAGATTCCAGTCTCGGCAAGGTGACTCGAGTGCTCTCGCCGAGACTGGAATCCCTTTAAATCACTCGTTGATGTGTTGTGCAGGACATCAGCAAGCGCATAACAGTCAGTGCGAAGTGATCCGAAGGACCCGCACCTCACTTTGCACTTTGGTGAATTCCCCCCTTTAAAGTGAAGCATCCTGTGATATTATACTTGTATTGTTTAATGCACTTTTCCCATGTCTGTATTGTATTTGTATTGCTGAATTGTACAGCACTGCGTTAATTTGAGGCGCTTTATAAATAAAATTATACATACATACCTTTTGAAGACTGTAAGCACAGCATATTTTTCCACAGTGCAGGTTGTAGCAATCTTAAAAATTGTTAAAAAGCTGTGCACTGAGTGACATATTATTTGCAATGTGTTAATAGCAAGATAATATAATTGTGTAAGTAATAACGGAAAAATAAAAAGAATACCAAATAACAATATATTAGAAAAAAAATGCTTGTTTTGGAGACATCTAGGGACATTCATAGACCATGCATTCTACAGCGCTTCTATTTTACTTATTCCACCAAATAATGGAAGCACTTAGAAAGTACTACTTAAATGCTGTAAGCCAGTGTTTCCCAAACTTGTTCTGTTTGTGGCCCGGTTATTTTTGTGCTTTCTCCTTCGTGACCCGGCACGAAGGATAAGCACAAAAATAACCGGGCCACAAGAGCGCCGCTCATGAATATTCATGAGCGGTGCTGTGCGCATGCGCGAAGTCCCTTACCTTCGCTCACGGCACCGCTCATGAATATTCATGAGCGGCGCTCGTGACCCGGCATTTCATTTCGGTGGCCCGGTACCGGGTCACGACCCGGCATTTGGGAAACACTGCTGTAAGCTTTAAGCTTTACTAAAGTTCACAAATCACTAAGTTTTGCTTAGTGAGCAAATCGCCTAAAGCTCACGGCTGTACTGTATTCCCTCTTTGTGAACTTCTGACAGTCTGGCGCCTGAACTGCCTGTTTGTGAATCACATTTTATAGCATTACTTTTACCTGTTAAGGATATTTTTTTATCCGTTCCTGTATTTTCACTAAGGGAAGATTGGAAGTGAAATGATTTCAATATTGTGCTTGGTACCTTTAAAAACAATTTTGCTCTTTGCTAATTACTTTGAGCCCCATTAAAAATGTCCAACAGTGCTTTACTCTAGACAGAAATTAAATCTATTGGAAATGGAAACTCTCAAAGACATGTAATTTTACAGAGGTAACTAGGGTGAATGCACTGGCTCTATGTACTTGGTCAAGAACCTTCCTGCATCTCGTTACTTTCTTTATCTGTCTGTTTAAAAGACAACCACTCAATGGAGATGGGTTGTATTGAATTGTATTTATTCATTTATATAGCTCTGATATATTAAGTGCACTTTACTGAGATTCATCTTCCACTTCAGTACCTGCCCGTGGAGCTTACTGTCTAATTTCTCTGTTCAGTTACACACAATTAACCTGTGTAGTATGTTTTTGTTTTGTTTTTTGGATTGTGGGAGAAAAGCCACACATGTACAGAGAGAACATACAAACTCCATGAAATTGAAGTCCAGTGCGGAATTGAACCCAGAACCCAGCAATGCTAACTGCTGAGCTGCTGCACTGCCCAGATCTGCTCCTGAGCATGAAGTGAGGTTAGCTGTTAGTCCTAAAGAGTTTACTGAATCTATTACATTGCTACTGTGATAACAAAAATTACAATAAAAATATATGTGATGTGAAAAAATCTCAGAAAATTTGGTGTTTATTGTGGATATATTTCCTTTGAAATGACGAAGGGGAATCATCAAAACATCAAGGGGGTAATTCACCAAAGAGTGAGCTTACCCTCTGATCGTTCGCTTCAGTACACATAGCCTGTTATGCGCTCGCTGATGTCCTGCTCGTGGACATCAGCGAATGCTTTAAAGGGATTCCAGTCTTGGCGAAGCTCGCAAGGCTCTACTCGAGACGCCTCGCGAGACTGGGATCCCTTTAAAGCGTTTGCTGATGTCCATGTGCAGCACATCAGTGAGCGCATAACAGTGTCTGCGAGCAGAGGCGAAGCAGCAGAGGGTAAGTTCGGAGTATGCTGAATTACCCCCCTAAATCTTCACAGTTCCTAAATCATTGTTGGAGCATTTAATTTATTAAAGTACTATTATAGTCCTGCAATATTGTTACTGCCATCCATGTTTAAAACTGCCCAAAAAATGTTTTTTGATAGTTGGGCACCTTGGATTGTGGAGAGTATTTTCCACATAGACATATAATAAATGAGAAGATATTATTTATTATAATTGTACTCTGTGAGCTTTTATTGTTATCACCCTTTACATGTTATCCTCTTTGAAACAAAGCTGTATACAACTTGCTACTTTACTTTGATAAAAATATTAAATTGAATCTTAAATTTAATGGTAAAGCTTTGCACAGGTTACCTTGTTTAAAATGCGGCACTTGAACATAATCCCTGATGTGAACATGGACCATGCAAGCTACCAATACACAATAGTTATTCAAAATCACCTTCCCTTGCCAGTTACTATAAGCAAACCACGTCTCAGGAGATACACTGTGTATATTATTTGTCAACCATCTCACATATTATTGACTCATGTAGAAATTATATTTTTATAAAGGTATGGATTATTCTACTTTATATTCTACTTTGATTAAGGGTTAAAAACAGTTTTGCAGTTGCTATATTTTTAAAATCATTTCTGTACAGAACCCAGTTTAAAGCTTATTTGATTTGTATACAACTGTATACAATGACCTCTTATTTAACACCTTACCTATATGAAATAAGCAAGTTATTTAGTTTCAGACTTACTTAAAACTATATATATACTGTATATATATATATATATATATATATATATATACACACACCTATAATATATGAGCTTACTGTATATGTAGCATCATTCTACTAAAGAGTCTTTCATGTTGAAAATTTGTAAAATTTATCTGTTTTTTTATAAATTAAATTAGTTACTACTGCTTCAAAATAGTCAAGTAGGCAGGAGTGTGTCCAATGAGGCAGGAATAATATGTTCTGTTAATAAATTTATATTACAGCCTCCCTTTGTGATGACAAGTTTCCTGTTTTCTAAATGAGGAACTACTGTCATTTGATTTCAAAGTGGAAAAATACAAAAATACTATTACCAATATCAAATTATCAGCGATAACCCTTAATTTTACTTAAAAAGGATGCCGACCTTTGGTTCTGTTTTTCAGTTTAATCCCTTGTCTTCATTTTTCCCATCAATAACACACTTTCTAAATATACTTATTTCGTCACCTGATCCATCTATAAAGTAAACAAATTGACTGTTCCTTGTTGCTAAGAGTCAATGTTACATGAAATGGTTGTTTATTTTTTGGAAGTCGGGTAAATCAAGTAGATCATTTAAAAAGAGTTACTTTTCAATTGAAGAAAATTAGAAAAAAAATGTGAACAAGGCTCTAAACTGTAAAACAGGAGTATCCTTTTCTTAAGGAAGGAATTCATTACCAACTCCAAAGTGTTTAAAAAAAAAGTTTTTATTCCACTTTCTCCAGTTATCTAGTACCCATTTCTTGTAATATTCCTACACTCTAAGGCATTGAGGCCTCTTTTGAACTCTTTTAGTGAATCATCCATGACAACTTCTTCAGGCAGAGAGATCTATCACCACACTGTTCTTACAGTAAAGAACCCCTTTCTTTATTAATGCAGAAACCTTGTTTGCTCTAGACATACTGTAGATGATGCCTCCTTATATTCACAGTCCTTGGTATACATACTGTATATCATGGGATAGACCTGTGGATTGACCTTTGATTTATTTATAAGTTGTGTTTTTTTTTTGTAAACTTAACAACCCTCATTTAAACAATGTTTCTTGATATTGTAGTCCACCAATTCCTTTTACAGTGTTAGAACTTGCTTAAGCTCCACTATGCACTGGTGCCCACAACTGTACACAATATTCTATGTACAGTCAGTAGTGATTTGTAAAGTAATCTTCTGTATCCATGCCTATTTTAATACATACCATGATCCTAATTACCTTGGCAGTTACTGCAGCTAAGTTTGTCAACTAAAATCATTAAGTCCTTTGTCATGTTAATTTTATCCAGCGCTTCCACATTTACTAAATCGTAATGGTATGTATTTCCATTCCCATATGCAAACATTTACATTTATTGGTGCTAAACCTCTTCAGTCACTTCTCTGCCCAAGCCTCCAACTTGTCCAGGTCAATTTGTAATTGAGTACAGTCCTCTTTTGTCTCAATACAATTTTATGAGTTTCTAAAACTGACCCCTGTGGTTTCCCCATAATAATGGTGACCCAATCTGAATTTGTAACATGAATAGTTAATTCTCTGTTATTTACCCATTGAAACACATTCTCTCAATCAAAGCATTATCATATTATTTTCCAAGTGACACAGTAGCAAATGCTTTGGAAAAATCAAGGTATGTGACCTATTTAGTGTTCATTTCATAACACAGCTTAGTATCATCTGCACAAATAGTCCTTGTACTGTACCAGCCCTCTTCAAGGTCATTAATAAATATACATTAATTAATAAATATACCCAAATACTAACAGCAGCCCAGTCTGAATTTGGACAGTTGCTAACCAACCTCCATTTTGAACAGTGCCTTTGATCACACTCTGATCATACAAATAATCACAAATGTACTCATTCACACAAACACACTTGCATCCACTGTGAACCAAACATATTTGCACACTTACTGAGATAACAATAATATAAAATTGGATTTGGCAGCAAGACAAACCCAAGGTTTTATCAAGTATTTGAAATCTTCCATTTTACACTGCTTGGCAAGAGATAGAATAACACACTACAAACATTTAGGCCAGTCAGGGCAGACAAGCAGACACGTATTAAAACATAAGGAACATATCTCAGCAAGGCTGGAAATCTTTACAGACTGACTGCCCCAACTTCCAAATTGCCTTGATAGTGCTCACAACACTGGTATCCATTGACAGCACACACAGTGAAAAGTTATGCAGCTGGATGCTAGTTGTACTTACAATGCTAGGTAAGATCAGTGCTATAACAGTGTTATTCAACTCAGTGTTAATAAATAAAATTCCAGGTCCTGCAACTCCTCTTACCATTATCAAAACTTTAACAGGACCCAGATTCTTCCCCACGTTACCAGAAGAAAACAGCGCAGTTTTTGCACTTCTGTGGTGAATGCTAAATCCTAATTGCCATCTTCCACAAATTCTTCTCTTCTGCGCCTGTCCAAGTTAGCAAAAGGACTTTTTGTTAGTGACCCATTACACAGGTGCTATTGAAGCCAACACGGAGACATCTGGCCACGCTTACAGGAATAAATTGGAAGCTCTCCTGAACAAAAGGAATTTGTCTTTCCCTAGATCAACATGGAGATAGAGATCAACAGATATTCACAAAGGTTGATACTATTGGGCCTGCGTAGATGTACAAAGAGTGGGTTTTTACCAAACCCAAGATTTTCTAGATTTTTTTTTAATGTTATCACTCCACTGCTAGAGATTTAGATACAGGGACCTCCTCTTATCCTGTCACCATTAACCAAAATCAGTGTTTAAATAATACAGGATGCAATATCAACCAGATCAACTGGAGTAGACATCCTAGCTAATCTGCTCCCAAATACCATGATGCATATTAAATGTGAATAAAGGTACACAAACACAGAGCAGATACCACCATTGATGAACTTCTCTTCACTTCATCCTCTCTCCTGCAAAATGTGTTCTCTAAAGGATAACAAAATAATATAGATAATTGGGCTTTCTCCATTTCATTCTTTTCTTGAGGACTCATAATCCTAAAAAGACCACTTTAAAACCATTTCATGGGGGTATTTCAAATGCTCCGATTTCACCATATAAAGGAATAAATATCGCTGCGTGTCACATTTTCCTTAAAATATTTTTCTTGTTTGTAAAAATGTGAATGTATTACGAGACGAGACGCTAAAACGGTTCAGATGTAAACTTTATTCCTTTTTCCATGAAAAAAACAAACAAAATTAAAATGAACATCCACCCAAAACATTTCACTCTAATAGGACTCCGTTAAATGACTAAAATGTGCTTTGATAACTGACTTAATAGCCCTGGATTCATTTCAGATCTATTTTCAAAATAAAATGAAAATGTTTTTTTTTTTGTGTGTATTTATGTCCATGTATTTTTCTAGCTTCCTTCCTTTGTTTCTCGCTAGAAAGGTTTTTAGGTCTTGGTTTCAAGCAGTGAAGCTTAGCAAGGAAAAAAATACAGCAAAATGTTGTGTCCTTCAATGAACCCGCTGCAAAGTAAAAAAGCAAGTGGGAGGGGAATGCAAGTAAATTCTCCTTTATACTGTTTTTTTTTTTCTCCTGAAAATATCATTCTCCGTTTTCCACTAAAATTCTGCATTTACATTTGGAAAGATCAGTATCAATTATGACCATCCTGTTTTCCTTCTCTTTAAAAGACAGTTCTGTTTAATTGGTGCACAGCTAGTCTAGACGTGTACTGACTGAATCAACTACCAATTATGTTATTCATTTCACCGAGCTATGCTTGCTGCTGTTCCTTTAGCGAGGAGGGAGATGAGAAGTAGCATTTGCAGAATACAGAAAAGCACAATGGACAAAGTGGGGGGTGGGGGAGCTTTGTCTCTTTGTGCGGCTATCACTGTATTTCTAATCATGCTCTACTATCAGTTTTATCTTTTCACCAGCCACATGCATAAAGAAGTTGTCAATATGTGGTGACATGTGATTTCATTCATATTCTCTGAGCATACACATCCATATCAAGCAGTGGAAGTTTGGAGATCTTTTCATTCTGACCTGCTAGTGAATGAGAGAAAAGAATGAATGACATTCCATGGGTGCAGAACGGATTTAAATATGCTTTATTTGACTGTGTGTGTGATGAAATAGAAAAAAAACCCATCATTTTAGTGCACTGTATTTACATTACTATAAACAGTATAAACAAAAATACAGCAATTTTTTTTTATTATGTTCATAATAATTACTACTAGACCAACTGAAGATATTTAATAGAAAATACATTTGTGACAATCTTTGTTAATACATTTATTCATTTCGAAGTGTTTCCACAATATTATAGCAGGGTGCTCTTAGAATTATTCTAGTGGTTATATATATAGTGTATCCATCCTTTGTGTAGTATGGTGGGTTTTATGAACAGGGGGTATTTATACCACACTTACCAATAACAATTATGCGGTACCGTTGGGAGTAAGACTGGAGCCTTAAAAGAATATGATGCACCTTTTATTTATTTTTTTTTTACTCATCTTTTCCACTTTTGTCATTTTGCTAAGTTAGGTACAAAGAAAGATTATCTCCCCAGGCAATGACCCCGCCTCCCCTCATTCATTACTTTCCGAGATACGGATAAAGAAAAAAATCCTAAATGTTCCTAGGCCTATGACAACTTCCTTCTTCCTACTTATGAAGTGAGGTGTTTGAGCTTGGTCTCTTAACTCCTGTACTGGGGTAAAGGAGAATTTTTAAATATGGTCCAGTTTTAAAAAAACCCAAACAGACAAGTTCTCCTTTGGGCTTCTGCTGCCACTGACTGAATTGTGATTTAGTCTCTTACTATTTCAGTCTTGAATTCTACCTATGGCAGTGGAAATTAAGAATAAAGGAGACCAAGATAATTTAAGTAGCAGAATCTTTTCTTTTAGTAATATTGAAAGAGAAAAGGACAATTTAAGCCACTTTGTAGTCATGAGTACAGTTGTGATTAAAAGAGCCACCAAGACTAGTTTTTAAAGAAAACTTAGAATTGAAGGCTTGAGGGAAGTATATTTCAGTTGAAAATAAAATAATATCTGCAAAATTGGCATTTTCTTTTTTCATTACCCTACAACTCAATATAATGGCTTGAATCTGATCCAAGATAGAAAATAATGTAAAATAGGTAGTGAGATGGCAGGGGGGGAAATCAATATGGGGGGAAATCAATATGGGGGGAAATCAAAATAAGAAAATGAATGACTTGTAGGAGAAAAGGCAAGAAACCCATAATGTGCAAACAACTGGTAGAGATGTGGGTTAGAGGGTTTCATTTTATTGCATATCTCACACTATTTGAGAATCATTTATATATAAATGTTAAAGAAAGGTTTGTTAGTTTTTTTTTAGATATTTTGGCTAAAGATTAGGTATGGCTATGGCCATTAGATATTTATTGACAAAAGACCAAATAGTTGCGTAAAGCTCTGAATTTGCATTTACTCGCCACTTCCCAATGTAAACTTATTTATCAAACTCTGATATGGCGAATATGCCACTAATTGTGGTAACTACAGTAGTTGTGGACTTATGGAGCACTTTGCATGTGTATGCACAGGTACTTCTACAATTGACTAAGTGGCAGAGTATGTCGAAGGAGTGATTGCGACTAGGTGTAATGCTCCAAATTCACCCATTTGACTTTGCCACACCAAAGTGGTGAATTGGGTGGTTGATGGCAGGGCTCCAGTGTGGCATAAGGTGACTATTCCATCTAAAGTGACAATGGCGACTGCAACTAAATTAGTCTACCATTTAACATGAATTAGGGACATGGTTACATAGAACTAGATGTATTATTCACTTATATACAGTTGATATACAGGTAATTAAAGAGCAGCTCTATTATATGGACTTTCCTACATTATTTATTTGGACTTTTATGTTTTAGCGCTATTTCTTTTACTTATATACAGTTAGTGGGACATTGTGAGGATGAACTAGGGACAGGGAGACAGAAA
>WMED01011675.1:0-14168 GCA_019650415.1 Pipa parva
ATACACTTTTTTGGTTACACTGTTCTTTACTATATTTAACATACTGTACAACTTTAAAATGTTCATATACACTCACAAAATTCCACACCATAATTCTAGTCAATATATCAAAGCAGCTGCCCTTACAGACAATATTACTATAATATATTTTATTTTTTTAAATCAATTTGAGATTTAACTTTAGTGTGCCTTTTAAATATTTTAGTCTACTACTTCTCTGACTGGATCAATTTCTCAATAACTGCAAACAACCACAATATTCTTCCTTCAAAGCTACCAGTTTCTACTGCACATTAAGTAGCTCGGAGTACAGCCTATCGTTCTGTTTCACCTCTGAATTATTCTTCCATGTTTGATTCCGAAATGTGTCTAAAAGCTTTTCAGTTTGCTTCAAGATCAATGGATTTGTAAAGCAGATTTGTTAGAGTTTTTGTTATACATTTCACACCTTCCTTATATTGCCATTTAATTACAAATAAATTATAATACTAATTTGTTATCATAGGTTGTTACAAATCTAAAAGCCATTTAAATACCTGAACAGCTTGGTGGAATACTCCATACTGTACATATTTTCTCTCTCTCTCTGCCCCCCACCTCTGAAATTCTTTACCCCTTTGTCTTCACCAGGAACATTCCCTCTCCATGTTCAAAGCCAAATTGAAGTCGTATCTTTCGGAGCACTAGCACTGATTCTTATCATTGAATTTTTTTGTATACATTTTATTTTATCTTCATTTATCCATGTTTAGTATCTGTATTTATCTATTGTATTTATCTATATTGATCTATTTATTTGTATTTATTGACCTATGTCTCAATGCATTCTATGACTCTTATTGTCCTTCTATCTGTGTATGTAAGTCTTCCTCCCACTTATATTGTAAGCTCTATGTGGGAAGGGACCTCCAACCTTCTGTGTCAACCGCAACCTGGCACTTAAAGTGTTGTATCCTTGTGATATTTTACTTGTATTGTTTAATGCACTTTTCCCATGTCTGTTTTATATTTGTATTGCTGAATTGTGCGTAAATTTGTGGTGCTTTATAAATAAAATTATACATACATACACATACATACATATTACTAAACCACAGGACTTGTAGTTTTCCACTTTTTATGTAAATTATATTCATTAGTATGGGAGAGCTAGAATGATGTAAGTCAGCCTCTGATTAATTAATTGCTTTTGTTGAGTAATTTATAATGTATTCTGTACCATTAAGTTAAGGAACACTATTTTATATATACTACATACTAAACATATGAAGTAAATAAGGTCATTTTTTGTTAAAAGCACATCTACATTTAAACAAGAATAGATTTATCTCATAAAATAATCACAATATCACCAAACGTTTTTTCTCTTGATCTTGTACTATAAATTAATACTAAACTAATGTCAAAACTGGTGACATCAAGGTACAGACCTTAAAACAATGAAGGCAATTTTCAAAACTGAAAAAAGTCAAACAATTCTGTTATCATTAGCCAACTGGAGTATTATAAGGAATTTTAATTCTGACTTAGTTGCTTCTTTTTAGTTCAATTCTATATTTGGAGAGAGGAGTTTTGAAGTCATCATCACTCTGCCAAACAGACTCCTTAAAGGGTATGAAAAGATTGAATTAAACATTATTTATATCTGATATGTATACATGCAGAAAGTCAACTTAAACAATACAATGTAGAAACAATTTTGGGGTCAGCAGTACTCGCCTCTTGTTTAAACAGCCCTGCTCCCCCAGCCCTTCTATGTACAGGCTCTTCCTGTATAGTACTGATATGCCCACCTCCCAAGTGACATCATAGAACTATTCAGAGAATGTAGAATCTCTTTCCTTTCTCCTTATATAAAGCCTGTTCCTATGCCTGAACATGCATAGATCAAAGCTGTATGGCCGCCTCTGAGGTCAGCTGTGGACAGAGGAAGTCTGGGAAAGGAGGGGACGTGGCTACACACAGCAGGGAAATCATTGGGAGGGAGAAAGCAGTTACATGGGGATATTGAGCTCTGCTGAATTAAGAAGTGAGTCAGGAGTTTCTTAATTGCTATATTGATTGACAATAGGTCAATGGGGCTTTCTTTATAGTCAAGATTTAGATACTCTTTAACTTTATTTTTGAGTAACAAAAAACTACCCCATTGCGTTTCCATATTGCTTATTTAGTAATCAGCCTGTCTCTTTATATTGCAACAAGAAACCATTACCCTGCCATAACATTGTTTTTCTGTGATGTTATCCATTAATTAAGTATACAACACCAAAACACATCAGAGTAATTACAAATACAGAAATGTCATTTTTTTCCCCCCCAAAAAACCCCCTGGCATTAAGCAGTGTTAATAGACTGAAGATATATCATTCTCTTGTGATCTGTGGCATATTGAATATCCGTCTTTGTACTGAAACACTGGTGTGCAGAAATTTTAAAAGACTCAAATAGCAGCATCATTAATGCGGATATCCATAATAAATACCACAAGTGAAACAAAATGCAGATGTAGTGTAAGCATGGTTATTAATACCGTAACCTGTTTCAACAGAATACTAAAAATGAAAACTCCCCTGAGGGTTGAAAATATGTGTTGAAATAGATTTGCTTTTAATTATGTTTTACCCAGACTCATTAGTTTTTTTTTTCTCCCGTAGATTTCCATGACTGTTCATGTTTGTCTCATTTCCTTCATCATTTGGTGTTGTTAAACATCTTTTGCTAACCTCCTCTCCTTGTCTATTTTCATTTAGCGTTGCATACATTTATCCTGATGTTTCCTCTAGAGCTACCGATGGACTTTCTCTTTCCAAATGAATCAAATAAGAATTTTAAAAAATGTTTAAAACTTGTTTTAAAACAAAAAAAAAAACACTACTGTTTTTTTTTTCTGAGTACATTTTGGGGCATTTAACTATTAAAATTGTTGCTTTAAGGCAATGTACCTTCAAAAGAGCATTGAAACACCTGGCATTATTTATCAAAGCAGTTACAGTTGTTAAATACCAGATGTCACTGAAGCACTGGAGGGGTTTCTAACACCCCAGAGGTGCTGCTATTTTTTTCTCTCTAATGAACAAGTTGTGAATACAAAGTAAAGGATAAATCTGTTAATAACCAGACTTGCGGTTGTAAAATTTGCTAGTTTTTCAAATGCTCGCTTGCTTTATAAACACTCTTACGGATTACTCCAAAGATAAATTGGGTCAAATTTAAAGTGCAGAAAACATTCACTCTACTTTATCAAACACTCTAACAGTTTTCTATAAACATGTCACAACCTCCACAATTTCATAATTTTTTTTTAGCATTGTTTCTATTAAAGTAGCAAAATACTGTATATGTCAGTGCAGGAGAGTGATTATTTCATGAATGCATTCATGCAGTTTTCTGCCCCCTTTCCAATCTCTGAGAGCTCCTTGCTTTCTGTGATTGCTCTGTATAGCTTTACAGGAGATGTCCAGGTTGCCTCCTGCTTGTAAGAAAATCAATCAATGATTTCATCTACCTGCAGGCTGCAATCCTCTTCACTCCCTGCTTTCTGTTAAAATTTGTTAAGCTGAGGAAGTGCAGAAGCAGGTTTCTGATATATTAGAGCTTCTGTGTGTGCTCAGCTGGCCAAAATTCAACAGGAGCAGAAACAAAGGAGCAGAGTGATGAATGTCAGCCCTCCCTTTAAGAATCACCTGTAATACAATAAGCCTAGACTTCTCCTTTAAATTACTAACTAAGCCCACATAAGTTAAAGGGCACCTGTCACCTCAAAACAATAATACTAATGTAGGTTGTACTAATGAAATAAACATTTTGTAAATATATATGTATTAAATAATGTACCTTTGTACAGCGTTTCTCTCTGTCATCTTCTCTGTCAGCCCGGCCTTTTCTTTAAGGAGTTGGATTGGGCGGGGCTAAATGAAGGTTGACACTAAAGCTCCTCCAATCAGATCCCTGCTAGATCATAATTTAAGGGATCTGATTGGGGGAGCTACAATGTCAATCATCATTTAGCCACACCCAACCAACCCAGGAAAGAAAAGTCAGGCTGACAGGGAAGATGACAGAGAGAAACGCTGTAAAAAGTTACATTATTTAATACATATATATTTACATAAACATTTATTTCATAAGTAGAACCTAAATTAGTATTAGAGTTTTGAGGTGACAGGTGCACTTTAATTTATTTTATCCCCTTTTTAGATGCCAGTGTCTTACCCCCTTTTACCCTCTCTAACTCTGTCTTTGTTCTCTTTCTTATGTCCTCTACCCCTTTTAAACCTATTCTTTCAGGCTTCCTTTAATCTTTCCCACCTCCACTAAACTTTTCAGGTGAGGCGCATGAATGCAAATTTCAAAGTGCACAAATTCAGTTTTAAATGCACATAAATTTGGGTAAGTGGTAAACACACATAAATGCACATAAGTTTCCTAAGCATTTATCATGCATTTATTGAAATATCTGTCAAACATTTTGTAAATGTAGCTAATTCTATTACATCTGAATTACATATCACAAACCATATAATAACAATAGAGAAATGCATAATTAAATACACATGGGCAGAGCAGCTTACAAGTTTTATCAGTTTCTGTTCATTTACTATGTGTTTCAAATACTGTATACTTTAAATACATTCCCCGGTGTAATTTATGAAAATGCAAATTGTCCCTTAGCAGTGTAATTCACCAAGACAACAAAAGCTGCTAAACGTCCCTTATTCAGCCAAAAACAATATTTTTTTTTTGATGTGCCAAATATTGTAACAGTATAACGTAACAGTATAACGTAACAGTATAACGTAACAGTATAATGTAGCAGTATAATGTAACAGTATAATATAACAGTATAATGTAACAATATAATATAACAAACAGTATAATATAACAGTATAATATACAGTATACATCGATTTGATTCTTTTAGCTGCAAAATCATGGTCAGTAAGGGTTTTCCTCATGTTTTACCTAAAAGGTGGTGAATTGGAGGCTTAAGACCATCATGGTGCTTGTGCTATCATGTTAAGCTTGCATATTGGCACATTTGCAAATAGGTATACATTTTTAATGCTTCTTAAACAAACTAAGTAAAGGACATCTGGATGTCTAAAAGTGAAGACTTTGCTTTATGGGTAATGCTAGTTGACAGATAATTACCCTAAAGACTTTTCTGTTGTGATAGCAACAGATAACTATAGCTGTCATGTGTTTCATCTCATGATGTAAGGCTGGTCATGAAATCATGATATTGGTATAAAGTTTATATTTTGTCATAAAGAAATAAGGAACAAGCATTTGCGTGATTTTGATGGCTTTATCCTTTAAAATTAACTAAACAGCTGCAAGCAGGTTAATGCAGGGGTTGGCAAAGTGCAGATCGCGAGCCACATGCATCTTTTCAGCCGCCTTGTTGTGGCTCGGAGCACATTTTCCCTAGCCCTGCACCTGACCTATGATGTCTCTTCTGATTGGATGTCAGCAGGTCATGTGATTGTGATCATGTGCTCTTCCCCCTTTGTGGCTCAGAGAAAAATTTCACTGGTGGGTGGAGGAGGGAGCGAAATGGCTTCCTCCTCTACAAAGTTTGCCGACTCCTGGGTTAATGGAATACATATAGTTTTTATTAGTGAACATGCATATTTATGACACTTTCACTATGATATTCTACATCATCCACTACTATTCATCAGACTGCTTGCTGAAAACACTTTATGCCAATATATTTTATTACAGCATGAATACCTTATATAATGAGTTTTAGTCTCTCCCACCCTACTTTTTCAACTACTGTTTGCCTGATTCTGCTTATCATATCCTTTTGTGTGTTCTCTATTTTCTCACTATCTTTGTCAGCTTGATTATTGGTGTAGAACCTCTATTCAGTTTCCCTTTCCTCCAATCAGCATGATTTTAGTAACAGGAAACTATACCAGGGACGTTTGACATTTTATAGGAAAGATCTCATTGCAAAGATTTTTCTTTCCCTATTCACTACCTAGTTAAATCCATCATGCACAAATATTTACTTACTAAGATATAACTCAAATGTGGATATTTTATTTAGAAGCATGTACGAATGCAATATGCAAGAGAGAGACTATAGCATGAGGCAATATAAAAAAAAACAAAAAACAATTAATGAATGTCAGATTTAGTTTAAAATGGCATGATCTTCAGATTCCCCACTGTATCTATACATCCCCTTTGGGGCACAGATAGAGAAGGCACTGCAGTGACTCAACATCAGTTAAAGTAATCAAATTTGAAAAGAGAAAAAGCCATGGGTTGTCCTATTGAGACACTGGCTAAGATTTTCACAGAAACTGTTTAAGAGGTTATGTTTTGGTGAAGCTTAAGTTTTTGATTAAAAATTTTTTTTTTGGTTAATTAAAATGGGCTTTCTTCTTTTAATTATACAGTTCTATCACTAAGGTAACACTACTTATGCACAATCTGGATATCAAACACTTAGAAAGTGTCGATAGAATTTGTTTAATGTATCTGACATACTTTTATAGGAATTGATTCTGCATTTGGGAGTTCACTGGGTAATGCGCATAGTACACATGATATATTTGTGAAAGGCAGGAGGCAGGAGCAGCACAGCCAACGGGGTGATCTGAAATGCTATGGAAGGAAGAATTTCACAGCTTTGTTTGTAGGTCTCATTTTGAGGGTGGACAGATGGCAGCCCTCAGGATAATGCTTTGCTGTCACACTGCATAAGTCATTTCAGACACTCAGTGAATTCACTCTCTATACACACACATAGCACAAACAAAAAAACTATAGATCTCATATCATATTTCATTTCTTCATCCTTCTGAAAATGACCAGTGACATCATTAACATTTCTTTGTTATCTCTGGCTTTTCTGCAACATTCAGCAATAAACAGCAGAGGGCAGACCACTACCTGACAGTATAAATACAGATATACAGTATCTGCCTTGAGTGCAATAACTCGTCAAGTGCAATAAATTGATTTGCTAACTTTCACAACATAAAAAGGCTGCTGGACATTATTTCCAGAAAACCAATGGTATAGTACTGTATTATGTCTATATAGTTTGCATTCATATAATGCTATAATACAATACAATAAATCACGCCTAAAGTTTAAACCATACTTATGACTTTATTAGCTTCTTTAGTCCACAATAATAATGCCAATAATAAATTAAACATTTTTATTAAACAGGGTAAATGTTAACCCGCACCACTTCAGTCAGTTAGCAGTAACTGAAGAATCCATCAGTAATTTAAAATCATTTCTCCATTTGGGTTGCAGCTTATCCCACCCGAATCCTCAGACATCTCTTTATACTACCGCCCTGTAGTGCAAATGGAGGATGAGGAGCCAAACCTATAAAGACTGCCACTTTTGAATCCTATTATGACTTTAGTTGTAACACATAGGGACATATACAGTAGATCAGAGTGAGAAATGATGTGTACATTTGGGACAGTCTTTACGTCTCCAGTTTTTCATATTTGGCAAATTCACACTTTACATCAACTACATAGTCTAAAAAAAAGAAGATTAAGTGGTGACCTAATAACTATGTATAAATATATTAGAGGTCAGTACAGGGATCTCTTCTTCAATTTATTTACACCAAAAATTGTAAGTATTACAAGGGGCATCCTCTACGTTTAGAGAAAAGAAAGTTTCTGCATCAACATAGAAGGGGTATTTTTACTGTAAGAACAGTGAGGTTATGTAACTCTCTGCCTGAAGAAGTTGTTATGGTTAAATCCATTAAAGAGTTTAAAACTGGTTTGGATGCTTTCCTTCAGTGTAAGAACATTACAAGTTATGGATACTGGATAACTGAAAGTGGGACCTTGATCCAGGGAATTATTCTGATCCTTCAGTGTAAGAACATTACAAGTTATGGGTACTGGATAACTGAAGGTGGGATCTTGATCCAGAGAATTATTCTGATCCTTCAGTGTAATAACATTACAAGTTATGGGTACTGGATAACTGAAGGTGGGACCTTGATCCAGGGATTTATTCTGATCCTTCAGTGTAAGAACATTATAAGTTATGGATACTGGATAACTGGAGGTGGGAACTTGATCCAGGGAATTATTCTGATCCTTCAGAGTAAGAACATTACAAGTTATGGGTAATAGATAACTGGAGGTTGGGGTCTTGATCCAGAGAACTATTCTGATCCTTCAGTGTAAGAACATTACAAGTTATGGGTTTTTTGCCTTCCTCTGGATCAACATTTAAAGATAATAGGCTGAACTGGATGGACTTTTTTCCAGGATTATAAACTATGTGACTAGGTTGCTATGCATATTTATATACCACTTTGGGCCTTATTCATGAAAGTCCAAATTCACCTGTTAATTACTGCTACAATTTGAGTCAAAAGGCCAAAATAGTTGTGAATTCACTTCTACTTATTCATGAAGCTGTAGATAGATCTGTCGAACAAGTGGATAGCAACAGACACTCGTGTAATGTGGCATAGTTAGTGGAATAGAAATAGGATGCAAATTGATGTGAATTCCCCCAGTGAAGGGCAGTTATGTCATCCTCACCATATCCCTAACTGTATGTAAGTGAATAATACATTATTTATTTGTCACCTTGTCCCTAGTTTATGTTGTCACTTTTGAAGATATAGTTTCCTTACGCCACACCTGAGGCCTGCCATCAATCCCCCAATTAATCACTCTAATGTGATGCAGGAAAAGTGGTGATTTTAAAGTGCACCTGTCCAAAAGCGCTACTGTGTCAGACTCCAATACGCGCTGAATAGGTGAAGAACCTGTGCACGCACACTTAATGTGTTACAAAGTAGTTGGTAAGTCCACGACTATCAAAAAGCACCCAAAAATAGTTGTGTATTCACCATGTAGCAGAGTTTCCAAAATACACAAATATGGGGAAGTGGCAAATTAATGTAAATTCACACCTTTACCTGACATTCAGACTTTCAGGAATAAATCCCTAATTATTGTCTCTTCACTGCAAATGTGGCAGTGCTTTGAATATTTATCATGGGTAGAACTGACAATTTGTCCAAGATTTACTAGTGTGAATGTGTGAATTGAACCAATTGAAAGTAGTAAATTGGCAGATTTATCAGCTGTTTTCCTTTTAATATTCTTCTGACATTCTAATGAAAAGGCTTAAAAACATGGAGACCAGGAGCCAACATGCGCTAGAAATTGTTAGTCATGGAAATAAATGAAAATGCATTTGTTGCAGTTAAGGTGGTCATTCTCCAGTGACAATACTGGTGACAAAAATTTAGAGAATGGTAACACTGGCTTTGCTCATATTAATGTTTGCCAGTATGTAGAAATGACTGTAGATAGTGACACTGTCTCTTTAAACCAGATCCATCATTACTACAAACTCCTACTCATGATAAATTCACTACAATACAATATGCCACTGCTAATATTCACTCAGAAACTATAAATTCTATGAAACAGTTTACTCTATTTCCATGACAATATGACAAATTACTGTTTAGTGAATATGCCCTAATATATTGACTTTCCTATATTATGGAGTAGAATTCACTCTTAACCCTTTCCACTACTATATATATCCTATATATATATATATATATATCTGTATCCTATAACAATAGCTTCTTTATATACTCTGCAAATAATTATAATCCTGTGTAGTACCTCCTTGAATTCAGTCCTTAGCCCATGGGAAATGCAGAAGTACCTCCGGGTGGTAGCCCATCTTCTCCTTTTCTATCCATATCTACTTCACGGACTTATTTAGACAGCAGGCAGCCCCCAGGGATGACTATTCCATAGGGTAAACTCTCTGATGCTGAAGGGATTATACCAAATTCAAAAAGGGGGTAGAAAACATCCTATACTACTTCCCCATATGTAATTTTGTACTGCGTGGCTCATTATGAATGTCAAGCACCCTGCTCCTTATTAAGTATTTATACAGTGAGGGAATGCACTGATGACTGCCTGCTGTCCATGGTACTGAAGTACTTAAAGGACCAGTATCAGTAGAAAACAGACAATTGCATTGAATACCAGTTGTTTGCAGTTTTCCTTGGTTTGTGTAATTTATCTCTCTCAAGACTGTGCAGCAACAATTGGCCATGTAAATCCAACCTTTTTTATATTCTTCTGGTGTTTATGTTCTTTTAAACATTTTTAAAGGAATTCGGTCTTCCTGAGTTTATTGTGTGAGATCTTGCGCTGTTCCCCCAAGATTACCGCGGGACTTTTTCGATTTAATTTTTTTTATATTAATATGGCTACCTTTTTAATCGAAAAACTCATGGGAGCAATCTCGTGTGATAAACCGTGATAGACCGAGTGGTCTTTCCGACTTTAATACTTTGTAAATTTCGCCTGAGTGTATTTCATTACATGTAATCAGAGCTGTATAGCAACTCCCTCTATTGCAGTAAACAAATTCTTTTTCAAGAAACGAAGACAAAGAATATGCTTGTTGTGGATGAAATGTTAGATTTTTTTTTTTTTTACAAAGTAGAAATTAAAAACAAATTTGAACTCTATGATCTATTTACACTTTATTCCGTCGATTGAAATGATCTTTTTTCAGTTGAACCATAACATCCTCTACAAGCTACAGCATAAAATATTTTTTTGATATCTTCTAACTGGACACCTCTTACGTAAACGCAACTTTTTAAATAAACACTCTTCTAACACGCCTCTGCTATAAATCAATACTGTACAAGTTAAAGCAAAACCCCTATGTTTAATCGTTAATGCCTAGAGGGTGAAATTATTTGCAGCACAGTAAGGAAAGATTCACACAAAAGTTTAGGAGCAAATTGATATTTTTTACATCAAAATGTGAACATTGTGTATGTTTTTGTAATATGGTTTGCTGTATACTTGCATGATTCTTAATTGCAGGGTATCTTATTCATTTTAATGAAAGTAATGTAATTTAATGAATGGAAATTAATTTAAAAACAATTATAATTTATGCGACTATATTGCCACTTAAATGGTGACGTTTCCCTTTCTTATGATAATTTATGTCTATTTTGTCAGTATGTCGTCAGTAATACAGGAAAAGAGAGTTATGTTGACATTGTCTCCTAGAAATAGATCCATGTGAAAATGACATCACTTTGCTGCAATACAGTTATTCATGATGAATTCACTATAATAAGCCACTGCTACTATTAAACAGAATATGCAGAAAGTATTAAAGTGCACCTGTCACCTCAAAACTAATACTAATTTAGTTTCTACTAATGAAATAAATGTTTATGTAAATATATATGTATTAAATAATGTAGCTTTATACAGCGTTTCTCTCTGTCATCTTCCCTGTCAGCCTGACTTTTCTTTCTCGAGTGTTGGGTGGGCGAGGTTAAATAATGATTGACATTATAGCTCCTCCTATCAGATCCCTTAAATCATGATCTAGCAGGGATCTGAATGGAGGAACTATAATGTCAATCATTTAGCCCCACCCACCCAACTCAGGAAAGAAAAGTCAGGCTGACAGGGAAGATAACAGAGAGAAATGCTGTATAAAGTTACATTTTTTATTATACATATATATTTACAAAACGTTTTCTTCATTAGTAGAACCTAAATTAGTATTAGTTTTAAGGTGACAGGTGCACTTTAAACAACAATTTGTAGCAATTTGCTCTATCATTGTTACAATACCCTGTTTAGTGAAAGGCACAACAGACTTCATTATAATATAGACAAATTGGTTAAGGAGGAAAATTCACTCTTTGAGGAATATGCTTCTAAAAGTGTAACCGTGTATATAAGCAGTAATGTACACAAAACATGAAAAGCAACAGTAACATAAGTCTTAAATATGATAATTGATGTCAGTAGAATCCTCTGAATTGGCAAGTACACTGCAGCTAAAATGTACAAATACTCTTCTTTGAGCTTCAAGCTATGTCGTCTAAACTTGCCGGAGGTTGACCATTTAATGGACACTATTTAAAAACTAATGTATACCATCTCCATATATACTGAGTGGAGTCCCCAGCATGCAACTGCAGACTAATAGGCTATTTTAGAGATTCTTCTAAAAAGCATCACTAAGGGAGAATATATTGATGGCCTATGACTATGTAGAGTCCTCTGTGCTTCATCATTCCGAGGTCTCATTCCTTCTGCAAAGACAGATGAGGCTCAGGCTTGACTTCAGTATCTGTGACCATCAAATCACTCGTGTTTATCTGATCCTATTCTTTACTCTACTTAGGTGCTCGTCCCTATGGTGATTTCAGACCGCTCAAGCTGTTAAGTCATTAGCATTGCTTTCCAACCCATGTGCAGAGAAAACAGCAGTCTATACTTTTTTTCATGGTGATAGAGTGATTTTGTTGAGGCACTATGGGATCTCAAATTACATGACATCTCTGATATATGCTTTAGGTCAGCTTTATGCTGTGAGTGCCAGAGTGTATTAATCTTTTTGTAGTGCAACTGAGCTCCAAAAAAGACTTAACATCAGGAAGGAGAGATCAGATATATGATGGGGTTTGGCAGAATGATCTATCAAAAAAAAAGCAGATAAAAGAAAGAAGATAATGTTAGCGTCTGCTGCATCATAACAATGACTGGTTGCTTCATGCATGGAGACAATTGTTATGAGATAAACTTATATTTGGCTTATTGTAAAGTTAATTGGACATAGGAAAAGTTGTCTAAATCTGGTAATAGTTGGGAATTCTGTTAGTCCACCTCATCAGATATTTCTAAACCTGTCCATGGATGGAGAGCAAGGTCTCCTGAAGCATGGGGCAAAGCAGCAGAAAGTAAATGATACATTAATGTACTCTGCCGGTTCCCTCATGTGTGACCAAGATCACACTATACAGGGAAACTGTCTGATGTCATCCTCTGACAAGCACACACAGGGAGATGTATTATCTGTCATAGTTCTGAAGTAAATTGTCATAGAATATAATTGGTTTTCTTTTGTGCCAATGATTCTGTATAGCATTGTATCCATTTACATGAAACTGTAAAATCAAAAAAGGCATTTATTCATTTTACCCACTGTTTGCTCTGTTTGTTTTCTTCTGTTTGCCGGTTTGATATTAATATATGCATTTTAATCTGATATTTCCCATTACCTGGGAATCTATATTATAGTCATATTATATAAAAATGATGTGCACAGATAATTCACTGAAATAGCCAGCTAAATATTACTTGCATAGATAAATTAATATGCACGACAATACACATACACACATATATGTATGTGTGTGTAGTTAGTTATATGTGTAGAAACAAACATATAGGCATACAGAACATATTGAATTAATACTCAGATTTATAATATTTCACTAGTTACCAATCAATCCCAGTACCAGTACATGTACCTGAACATGTACAAACCAACAGACCCATAATGCCTAATCCTAGGAAACCCATAATCCCCTAATTACTCACCAAATCTGATATCTACACCTCCAAGAACAGGTAAGTGGGACATACCGCCAACAGCACTCGTAAATGAAAAACAATAGCTGTTACACTAGTGATAACTCAAAAAGATTTAAAGAGAGGAAGGGTAGAAGCTGGTTGGAAATCTAGATTAGGTGCTCACTGTAAAGCAATTTTAGTGAATTTATAATTAATTTATGACCCACTACCTTCACCCCACCAACAGGGATGTACTTTAAAAGGGAAAATTTTCTGAAGCATCTTCCTGTCACCCAGTTGTAACAGCTTTCTTAAAGGGTATGAAAAGTTTGGATAAAACATTATTTCTATTTGACATGTACTCATATAGAAAGCCAACTTAAACATTAAAATGTAAAAACCATTTTGGGATCAGTAGTGCTTACATCTTGTACCAGCCCTTTTGTGTACAGGCTCTTCCTGTGCAGTGCCAAAAAGCCCCGCCTCCCAAATGACATCACTCACTATACAGAAAGCTATCTATCTACCTATCTGTATCTGTCTATATATATCTATCTATTTGCCTATCAGTATTTTCCTATCAGTATCTATCTATTAAGGGAATAAGGCATATGAATATTTAAGAATGTAATTAAAAAATAATGTTATTAAAAAGAGTGATATTTCAGTTTGATAGTTTCTCCTGTTATGTTATTCAGAATGGCAGTGCTATAAACAGTACAGACGCAGACGGGGCCAGAGCTGGCTCTGGCTCTATATGCGCCCTAGGTGCCC
>WMED01011676.1:0-15144 GCA_019650415.1 Pipa parva
CACCATTTCTCCTATTTCTTTTTACCCAGAGGAAGCGCTACTCTCCGATTATCCTTACAAATCAAAATTTAGTCTGACAGAGCAAATAATTATGGAACAAGAGCTGAAAAGTAGTCAAATGGGCAAAAGTCAGTGTCCAAAACAGAATAGAAAGGATTTGGTGCGCCTAATACAGAACTAGCCTGCCTGGGAAAGTACAGGAAGTGACCTCATATTTATAGGGCTGAGTAAAGGAAAACAGGATGAACCTATGCAAACAAATGGCAGGTGTTGCAGTTGTAGTGTACAGGAGTGTATGCTCCTAAATTTTGTAAAATTCAGGTATTTATGATTATTGCTAATCTGTGTTCCATGCCTGATAATACACTGAGGTGTAGTTTTTCTGTTAACTTATCATATAGCGTCACTTAGTGGCCATTAACAACATTTATTGTAACATGATATGTAAATCCTACTTGTGTAAAGTATATGACTCATGTAGTTCCCTGGGGGAGGTAACCTTCACTGGGAATATAAAAGGGCATAGTTCACAGGAAATAGGAAGGGAGCCATGGGGGATTACAGCATGTGAGCTCAAGGAGAGTACACCTATTTGAGGTGTCAGGCCTCTGGCCTGGGATTACACATAAGAAACTACCCATAGAAATGTTGTTATATTGAATTTGCTGTACATATGAACTATGTCAAATTTTTGGATCACAAGAGAAGTCTTCTCCTGTTTGTTAGTGTTATTATTTCATTATTATTACATTATTCATTATTACATTATTCATTATTATTACATAATAATATGTAATTACATTTTTGCTGGAAATATGAAAATGACAAGTAAAGTCTGGAATGATTCTGTAAACAGCACCATCTGAGTCTTTAGTCATTTTTCTTCATGGGTTAACTATAACACTCCAGCTGAGATAACACCAAACGGCAACTAACATCTAGAGCAGGGAGGGAGAACCTAGGGCACACAGAGCCCTCTCTGTTGGCATGTGAGCCATTGCAAAACCTTGCCTTTAGTACAGGCCACGGACCTGATCTGACAGGTTTCAGGCTGGATCCGTGGCCTGCACTGAAGAAGCGCACACAAGCAGAGGAGTTCTTCTCCCCCGACACGTGTGCGCCCCTCCCCCAGCGCTGGCGTGATGACATCACTCACCAGCGCCGGCTCATCGGAGGAACATGCTTGTGGGTGACGCCACCTTTTTGGCACTCTTATCTAGAGGTATAACCAAATTTATTATTTTATTTTTACAAATTTTTATTTCTTTTATTGTTAACTACCACGCATTTTACTGGAGCCATGAGGGTGCCACCGCTGACACTAAACTCCCTGAGTAACTAGGCCCGGTTCATTGCCTCTGGTAAGTTACACAGTCACAGTTTCAGCACATGCCCAAGGAGAATAGCATGTATATCAAACAATCCCCTCACATTCTGGAACAGCATGTACAGTATATCCGAGAATCACCTCAGAGACTGGAAATTATATATGTAGCTCAGTGGTGGAGCAGCTGTTTGGAATACAACACATTCCCCAATTCAGTCTAGGGTGGGAGTGGAGCCAGAACTCATTGAGTGCTTATAACAAAAAGACAGGTAATGCCTGTGCTAGACTGTCACTAGACAATAATAGTGAAGGCAGTTCTGTGACCCAACTCTAGGTTATACTTTTTGGTACATTTGAGTTTTTTTACTTAGTTGGAGCCCACTCCCTGGACGGAGCAGAGTGGCAAAGTGAAACGTTTTATGGCACATCTTGAATTGTCTGAACCAAAAATTGAACTGTGCACCCCATGGTTGGAATAAATTCAGCTTTACACAATTCTCACAATTCTACCAGTCCAATAAATTGGATTTTCCTCAACAAATGTACACATTTAGGTAGACCAGACTTTTTAGAACTGAAGTTTGCAACCATATTAATGTTTAAATGTGAGTAGTCAGTTTTGCAGCACCTTTTAGCTTATTAATTACACAAGAAAATGGAACATACTGAGTCTTTTTAGCACCTATACACTATTTACTTTTTGGATATACATCATTTTAGCCTAAAACAGACCTGGGCATTTTATGGCTCGTGGGCCACATCTGCACCTCCAACTATCTCTGACTGGCCCATATGAGCCTTTGAAAACAGGGGGTGTGGCCAATTGCCATAGGTGCCAGCAAGTTAAGTATATTAGTCTGGCCCTCTAACACCATTCCAGTTTCTCATGTGGTCACATGGGAAAATTAATGGCCCATCCCTGGCCTAAAACTTCCCTTTGACATTATTAGAGAATTTGTATGTTTTGAGAGTTAAAGTTGAGAAAACCTTCTGGCAAATTTGAAACTTCCAACAAATTTCCACTGTTCGGGTATTTGTGAAATGCTTCTAAAGTTCTGAAAAAAGAAGCACCAGAAAAAGGTAAATAAAGTGACTAGTGTGGGGAAAAAAAGAGTAAACAAAGTGACCAATGACAAAACAGTTAAAACAGTTAGAAATAGATTTATTTAAAAAAGAACAATCAAGCATCAAACCAGTAAAACAAAACCCAAATCATCAATTAACACGTTAAACCCTGTTAGCTCCACTCTGTGCAGGTGGGTCAGGGGCAGGTGGAACTAGAACTCCTTCCACTTAGCCCTATTGCCCAGAAGGATAAGGTAAATAATACTAAAATTATATAGTCAAAAGACACCATAACCTTACCCTCTGAAGGGAGGTGGAGGGAATGTGCAATGGGAGGCACTCACCATCTGCCTAAGCACAATCCCCTGTTGGTGGCAGGTTAAGGGAACCAAAAACAAGTGAATTAAGATTTAGATCTCTATTCTCTACTTAATTTGTCTTGGTGATGAGACCCTAAATACAAAACTGAAACATGCCTATAGCCAAAGCCGCCCCAACTCTCGACTTATGGTTTGGAGCAAGAGTCCTTTCCAAAGTTTCTGCCCACAGTACAAAAATATTTATTATAGTTACCTGCAATCCTCTTTTCTGACTAATAAGGTATTCTGGGATGGGTCCCCCCATGCAGGGGGGGGCCTGGTGTCCTTTGGACCTCTGCATTCAGTTAAATATTTCCCCACTTACTGCACTGAGCAATATGCACAGGTAGGTGGTATGGGGTTCAGTATGGACCCCAGAAGTAATATTTTAGAGTAGTTCTTTTCAGGTTATTTTGCTTTTTAGATATACTGTTACTGGTTTGAATTTTTAGTTTATTTTTTGGTTGCCTGCAATTTAATTGATTTGCTTCTAGGCTTTTTAACTAGTGTGTTGCTGGTCACTTGTCTTTTTAATGGGGTTAAAGGGGAACTATAGTCAAATTACATCTTTACATATGCAGTACTATACCTTAGTGAGAAGTGTTTCTCCCCAGTAGTTGTTTCATGTGACGCAGAATGATTGAATTGGCAGCACTGATGAACTCCTGCACCAGGAAACGTGTGTGTGACGTGTACTGGGCAGTTTTCCATGAAAAGGTTCCCTCCCCTGAATATTTTTGACCTACTTACTACTTAGCACATGTGCACAAGTCAGCTTTCCCTCTGTAATCTCCTGCATTCCAACTTAATTTATGTGGCTGAAAGGTCAGCACACTGCTTAACCAATAGCAAGCAGGCAGGCAGCTTTTTCTTCTAATGTTGCCTGACTTACAGAACAGAAAGAGGAGGGGGAGGAAAATGTCAGCTCTCAGGAAAACAAATTAAGGGAAACAAACGACAAGTATTATTTCTTCCCTAAATGTTTTTTAACTATTTGTGTCAGCAATTAGCTTAGTATAAAGGAGTTTTATATGTACATGTGCAGTTAGCTATTAGCACTATACTGCCCCTTTATGCTAAGAATATGGCATTGTAAGCAATGTTCCCTATAATTTTGTAAAGGCTGTGTGCGCAAGAAATTTCGTATGTGCAAAATTATAAGCCTAAGTAAATAATTGTGCAATACATATATATTTAAATACAATTTTAAATTTTTAAATACAAATTTTTTTGTGCACACCATTTTAATCTGTGTGCGCTAGTTTGATGGGTCATGTGCGCGCGCACACGCGCACAGCTTAGAGGGAACATTGATTGTAAGTAGGCACTAGGGTTTTTGTTTTGTTTCTATTCACTGGCATTGTGGCATTTTGTCTTTAATTTATTTCTTGTAGCTTGATATCACTTGGCTTTGTAAGTTTAAACACCATTTGCAACCATTTCCTACCTTTATTAATGTTCCAAATGCCATTTAAATTGGCATGGCAGTTATTCCTAATCAGCAATTGTAAAAATGTCATATTTGAGTTAATTTTCTAAGTTTATTTCTTTCTCTAAATGGGAAGCCAACCATTACATGAATCTAATGTGTCTGCCAACACAAAACATTCTTAGGACCACATTTTATGACTAAGCCGTTCTGCAGTTATTGAGAACATCTAATTTACTGTCATCTGGAGAGATCTCCTATGTACTCATAGTGGTAACTTAATAGTGAAAACTTTTCAAGAGATACATTTTCTTAGTGCACATAAAGATGAAGGACCACAAATAGAGATTCCTTGCATGAAGGCAAATCTGGCTTATATTACTATACTTTGGAGAAAGTTCAACACATGTCCTAAAGATAACTGCTTTCTATGTCTTCTCTAACAAGTTGTGGGCCAACCATACACTATGTTTAGCTCATGCTCTCTAGTGTGGATTGGATGGAAGGATTACAGTACTAATCAGGTAGCCAATCAGCAATCAGATTTCATAGTACTATAAAATAACTTTTTTCCAGTGGAGAGTTCATTGGAAAAATATATAAATAAAAACTATATATATATATACATATATATATATATATATATATATATATATATATATATACACTATAACTATATGGTTTTGTGAAAAAGGAACTCCGCTGTAATGCCATCCCTTCTAATCCTACCCCATTCAACACTGACTATACAACATCAATAGCATTAAACAAATCATAAATGCAATTATGTACACATTGAATCAGATATGCAGCAAGGAATTACCATCAGCAGTTTGGCTCACACAATTCACAGCACATAAGGCATCTAATCATGTTTCTTGGAAACCTTACACAATGTGCATAGGATCATTTTGACAACAGATTATTTTCTATTTCTAAGTCTGGTATTTGTATGATACAGGGTTTTTTTTTTCCTTAGTATGTGTGCTGCCCACTTAGATATGTAGTTTTCAATGAGAAAATTTCATGAGACTGATGGTTTTTAAGGTTCATTGAGTAGTGCGCTATCTATTATTTTACAATCTATTAGTTTGTGTTTTTCTTATCACTGACTTTTAAGAATATGGTTTGAATTAAAAAATAAAGTTGAGATTTCAATACACCAAGTTATCAATATCAATAAAACAATCATTAGTAATAAAACTGAGTGGTGAAAAGGTGAATGAAGAAAATTATCAATAAGCCCAAGAAAAAAAGTACAGGAATGTATTCCCAATCAGAATCTTTAAGATATTAAACAAAAACTGCATCCTGACCATCCATATTAGAAAATATCAGAATACAATTTATCATCATGTGCTATTTTTTTTATCTGCAATATTTGTGCTGTTGTTATTAATTACTGTTGATTACTATCTCCTCATTTTATCTTCTAGTGAACAAAAACCCAGATGGTACCAATAATAATCTCTGAATGTTTTCCTGCTTAGAATATCCACATTTCATTTCAGGAGCAAGCCTCCAGTATTCTGATGGTAGCCACAATTGCCAAAGTGCCTACCCAAGAGAATCTTAGGGGTTACACAAGAACAAGCAAGGGTTCAAAATGCCCCAGTTGGTGGGAGCAACACATATAAAATATGAACATAGTCTTACAGGTCAGCAACAGGTCAGAAGAATCAGAACAGGTTGGTTTCTTACACAAAAAACGACATGACTTGATCACTTATTTTAATAGAAGGGCTGAAAATTATACTAAGAAACAATATAAATGAATAGTACAGCATAATAAGAACAGCAAGCAATCTTAGACATGTATTCATACATCTGGCAACAGCACAGTAGGATAACAATACACTCATAACACAATGCCACATTTAAACAATGAAAGTAAATCAAAACCAAAACCGGGCATTACAATGGGAATGGTAAATAAGATGCAGGGAAAAGGGAAGTCAGAAGGGAAGATAACGGAAATAATAAACTGAAAGAAGAAATATTTAAGGTAAAGCAAGCAAGTGTGCCAGGAGACAGTATATGAACAGATATACAGCTAAATGTGCAGAATGTGAAGGGTACAAAGAGAAAGATGAGAGGGAGTAGGGGACTCAATACTGGATTTATGGCTCAGGAGCTTATAGACACGGGATTTGAGGCTTTGGCCACAAATCACAAATGTAATGTTTAACATTTGAACATTAAAAATACTTTCCAGAATTTATCTGCCGATACCGCCAGCTGAAATCCTTGACTAGGAGAGAGGTGTTCTTTTATCCGAGCTGCCTAAAGCCACAGACCTTTCATGCCTATAGAGAATTCTGGCACAGAGGTGACTAGAAAAGGTGGAGGGAGCTTTAACGTGATTGGGGTAAAGGGCAGAAACGAGGAAGAATAAAGGAGATAAATGATAAAGTTATCAGAGGAAACAAGATAAGCAGCAGATGGGACAAGAAGATCCAGAAAACAAGGAAGATAGTAGCATAACAGATTAAATAAAAAGAAAAATTACTTTACAAAAAAATTCAAAAAAGGATAAAAGGAGAAGAAAACGAAAGGCTTTTAGCCAAGTTTGGTATTTTGTGTAGTCTATGGCCCACCCGAAATGAATAGGTATTTCCTCTAGGTTTTTTGGGAAAATCCCCTCTTGGATTTTATCCCAATCTAATTTTCGATTGGATGGAGCATTTCACTGTTAGTTGGAGGGACTCTATAACTACTATCAGACCAATAAATTCCTACAGTAGTAATCCTGATTTTTTTTGTTGTTGTTGTTCCCCCCAAGTGAAAATTGTTTTTCTTCTCATTAATTTTTTTATATTCCCTTAAAATAGTTTTTTTCCTTGGTATAACACTGTATTGCTTAAAACAATTATGTAAAAGACATCCAGCAACATATTCCCAGGAATGACTGTAAAACAAAAGTTTAACAGTATTCTAAAGATTTGACATGCTTTTTATAGATATTGCAATGGAACATTTTGCACATTATAATATTGACAGGGCTAGGTTAATAGGAAACGTATGAAGCTGCCTGCTGTGAAAAGTCCTGCAGTCAAAGCACAATAATTACAACATATATTATATAATTTACACAAGGTTAACCTACTACTTCTTCTATGAACTGTACAGTAAGACTTTCATTATTGTGTCATATGATCCTGTCAAGTCTCCAGCATTTAGACAATGGCAGCTAAATGTTAGATAAAAAAGGACAGGCTATGAGCTGATACCTGTCAGGGACCTAAATAATATTCTATAAGAATACTGACATATTAGAGTCCTGTTACAGCATTTTCTGCGATGTGATGAATTCGCGGCTAATTCTGACGCTTACTCCAGCCGCGGATTTACGGAGCCCTTCACATCAACTTTCGTGCGCGTGCACAGGTAATTCGGCTATTCAGCATGTGACAGAGTCTGTCAAAGGAACGGATTCTGCAGTGCGTACTGCTCTGAATTCACCTGTTTGCCCCAGATCAGAGTGGCGAATTCAGAGGTTTGATGGCAGGGCTCCAGTGTTGTTCATTCAAAATTAAAAATGGCGACTGCGCATCAATTAGTCTACTATTAAACATGAACTAGGCACAAGGTGACATATAAAAATAACTATTTTTCACTTATTTACAGTTAGTGGAATATGATAAGACTGACGTCACTGCCCTTCACTGGAGGAATTCACCTCACTCCGCATGACTTCTCATTCTACTATAGTGCGACTGACTATGCCGCACTACGCATGCAATGGCGTCCGACGCTGTCCGCTGCTTCATGAATAAGAGAAAGTGAATTCGCGACTTCCTAGTCGTATTGATGCAAAAAGACGCGGAGATACTACGCAAGGCAAATTCGGACTCTGATGAATAACCCCCGTTTTAACATTATTTTTAACATGGGATGCATAAGCCTGTGTCTCTGCACCTGCTGAACTGCAATTCCTTGCCTTCCTCATTAGCTAGAGCACAACTCATGAAATACCTACCTTTTCATATACTACCATGATGCACCTCATCTGATTCAATGTCATTGCAATCTTCACTAATCATTCTTTATGCAGTACATGTGTTTTGTTTTTTCTTCATTTCCTGGGCTCTAATTCATGTATTTATTTGAATTTATTTTTGTGCCAGTTTTGGATAAGGGAAAATGCCAGCTCACTGGAGGCAGACATACAGTAATTTAATATCCCGGTAACTGGAACAGGAAGTGTCAAGAAGATTACAAGTAGTTCCATGGCTAATGTGTGTTTACAGCTTGCTCTTATTGAGTTCTACAATGGCTGCTTAATTTATAGAAAGGCGTAGCACTGGGGTAATATCATGTTCTTCTGTAAAGCCATCAATATGGTTGCTGCACTTCTGTTATATAAAAAACTGGCTGCTAGGGTCCTTCCAATTGCACACTTTCCTATGATTTATTCTCACTTTAAAAATGTCATCTGAGCCATATATATACACCAAGTGCTCAATCTGTTTCTCTTTTATTCCCTGAAGCGTGACTCTTAAATCAATAACAAAAGGTTTCAATGGTGGGGAAAATGAAAATTAAAGAAAAAAGTACGTAATTATATGTTATTTTGTTATTCATAAATGTACAGCAGTGAACGTGTCTGCTCAATTAGTAGGCAGTGATTAGCAGAAAAACCCTGACAAGCAAAAACTGCTATTTTTTTCCTGTATTCAACACATGTAAACTAACATGCTAGTAATTATACGTGTGACTGCCATAGAACAACATCCTTAACTTTGCCCTGCTATTAATTATTCAGTAAATGCTCTCTTTTGATTGGATGATAGATGTGTCTGAACAGTCCAGTAAGTAGTTTAAGGTATATTGCAGACAATGGTATTCTAACACAACTTGAAATTGAGGTTTTCTTTTTATATTTTGTGTTTTTTTACGATTTGGTTTTTGTGTTACTGCTTCATTTTCTGTTATTAGGAAGCTTGAATTTTAATATATAACTCTCTTTTATTGCTGTTCAGACTCTATACTTTCATTCTTCCAGTGTGTAATTTAAAATTGCTGCCTGGTTGCCGAGCTTAAACCATATCTAGCCAGAGGTCCATTTAAATGTAAAACTAAAGAGGTACATAACAAATAATGGTAAATAATTCAAATAATCCCCAAAAAAAAAAAACCCCACAAAATAAAAGTGAAGAATTGCTATATATTTTAGAAAACTGCTGTTTGCAGAATTATTATTAAAAAAACTGTACTTTGCTCCTTAAATTAAATATTAACAATAGGAAATAGAATAAAAGGAAATCAGTAGCATGAAAGAATTCATAGTTTTTAAAAAAAATGACAATATTATTATATATGCGTAAAGCAGGATGGGATTTTTTTTTTCCTGTGGAAAAACTGATATACTGTATACTGTGCAATTTGGGATTTTAACTACCTGGTATATTTGGAGTTCTTTATTTTAGAGAGTTTCAGATGTTCTTTGCTGAAACAGTTAGGGGGGAATTCACGATAGTGTGAAGTAAGGTGCGGAGTCTTCACCTCACTTCGCATGCAGACATCAGTGAACGCTTTAAAGGGATTCCAGTCTCGGCGCCCCGCCGAGACTGGAATCCCTTTAAAGCGCTCACTGATATCTGCGTGCAGGACATCAGCGAACGCATATCAGTCAGTGCGAAGTGAGGCAAAGACTCCGCACCTCACTTCGCACTATTGTGAATTTCCCCCTTAGTGTAAACAGTCCAGTGCTTGCTGTGTCAAATAGCGCATGATGGAATTCATCAACAGGGACAAAGATTTAATTTACTTTTTCCTAGTTTTCATATGTGGGGAAATGCTAAAAGCTGATTCAGTGCTATGGGTTACTAGACTTGTCTTTCCCACAGTCCCAGGGGACCCTGCTCGTTTTCAATTCATGAGATTGTTAAAATGAAGTGTATAAAATGCTGAGCGCAAGTTTTGAATAGACAAGTAGAAGATGCGCTGTCATTCCTTTTGCTGATCCTGCCTGTTTATTGAAAAGGGGAACTATGCACATTGTAGCACTGACTACAACTTTTCAATCTCAGGGACTGATAGATAAGTTCTGAATGTGGGGTAGGTAAGTCTGTGTGGCATAGAGCAGGTATGTTGGGGAGGATGCACAGAATAAAGTAATGTCTGTTGTAGTAACTGTGCAGAATATAGGGACATGCTTGAGTTTGGTTTGGTTGCACAGCAAGGGGGTGTTTAGGGGAACTAAAGTGTGGAGTAATTGGGTTGCAGTGGTTGTGGTTACAACAGTGCTTCCAGATGGCCTGGCTGCTCCTCTGTTCATCTGATATACTGATCCCTGGGTTACTTAACCTATTTTGTGAGATGGGGTTTACTTCTGGCATGTACCAAATCCTGGAAGATACAGTGCAAATTTTGCACTGGGGCTCATCCTCTTTCCAGTATTCTGCTGGGGAAACTGCAGTTGGGGGTCATGGGAGAGGCTGCACATTATCTAGGAAAACAGCACAGAGTATGAGATATATTTAGGGGAGACTGAACACCATGGACTTTTTATAGAGGGAAAAAAGCAGTCTTCATTTGTTGCCACAGTATTCAAAGACTTCCTCACTTTTGCAGGGTAGAGTAGTAGGATGGAGAGAAATGCATTCAAAGCATGCTCATTGACGCTACCTTTGACAGGTCCTTTGAACTCAGCATTGCTGGAAAATGCATTCTGAGCTCAGCATTTGCTGGATACACTGTTTTCACCAATGGGAAATGTGCTCTTTGCTCAGCATTTGCCAGTAAATTTGTGTGTTTAAACAGTGATGAGGGGGATTTTCTACTGTAAGAAGAGTTATAGAAAAATTTTCGTTTGTTGGCTCTTTCCTATGGCACACCGTGCCCCATACACCACACTACCATTGCCCTCTTTTCCCTCTCAGAAGTTACTGAGATACTAAGTTTAAAGGGGGCTATTCATCAAAGTCCAAATTTTCCTTGCGTAGTATCTCCACATCTGATCACGTCAATACCACTAGGAAGTCGTGAATTCATTTCTCCTTATTCATAAAGCAGCCGACGCTGTCGCATGCATAGTGCATCATAGTCAGTCACACTATAGTACAATGAGAAGTCATGCGAAGTGAGGAGAATTCCTCCAGTGAAGGGCAGTGACGTCAGTCTCATCATATCCCACTAACTGTAAATAAGTGGGACATGATATGATACTAGGCACAAGGTGACATTTTTATATGTCACCTTGTGCCTAGTTCATGTTTAGTAGTAGACTAATTTAGTCGCCATTGTTACTTTTAAATGAATAGTCGCCTTACACAACACTGGAGCCCTGTCATCAATCCCCTCAATTCGCCACTCTGATCTGGCAAAGGCAAACAGGTGAATTCAGAGCAGTACACCCTTCAGAATCTGCTCCTTCGACAGACTCCGTTGCATGCTGAATAGCCGAATTACCAGCGCACGCAAATTGATGCAAAGAGCTCGGTAAGTCTGCAACTGGAGTAAGCGTCAGAATTGGTCGCGAATTCATCACATCGCAGTGATTGTTGAATAAGCGGAGTTGGAGAAGTCGCGAATAGATGTGTTTATGGGCATATACGCGATTGTTCGGACGTTGATGAATAACCCGCTAAATGTTAAACTGAGTGAATGGTTACCTCACTCAAACAAAACTTGATTAATGACCTAACAAGTGCATGCAAAGTGATGCATAGAGCTTCGTAAGTCTGCAACTGTCACAGACACCTGAATTGGTTGTGTATTCACACTTCGCAGAGATTAATCAATAAGAGAACATGGGTAAGTGGCAAATAGATGTGAATTCAGAGCTCTGTGAGACAATAAACTTTAGTCAATAAGGCCCTAAACCACTAATCCTATTGCTCCATTAAAATAAGATTCCCATCATCTGGAAGGCTTTTAAATATACATATATACACACAGTGCATCCATATTTTATATTAAAGTATTTTTGTTTTTTTTTTATACTAAGGATCCAGGTGAAGCCAAAATGGAATTATCTAACAAAGTTATAATGTGTTTAAATAAGAGCCCAGGATTTTTGGAGCCAACATTTCTACAGGTGCCTGGATTCAAATCTCCATTGGCCCCCTCAATAACCTTCCCAGGTACATGGATTTTAAATCACAAGGATGCAGCTCACTCTCTGCCCCAAACAGTAAGGGGCAAGGTGAGAATTTGACTGTCAAAGTGAATTCTCATCAGTTTGGGTTGGTACGCTCCAATTCTCTACTCTTTATTTCTAACAGAGGATTCCCATATCAAATACACAACTGTATCAGTAGCTGTCTATTGCATAATGTGGGGTAGTCAGTGAGACAGCAGCAGGCCTGCCATTAACCCCTTAATTCTCCATTTCAATCTTGTGAAATAAAACTGGTAATTATGAGACCTCGCTGAATTCGCTACTGCACCAAACTTCAATGTTTGATGGATAGGCGAATTACCTGTGCATGTAAAGTGGTGCAAAGTGCTCCATAATTCTGTGACTGTTGCAAGCTGTTATAGTCCTTGATGACTGACAACCCCCCCCCACACACACACACACACACACACACACACTTGGATAATTCCACTCTTAGACTGCTGCAACTCTTAGTAGGCTAGTAGCGCTTCTATGCAGTGGTGGCAAAATGATCTGATTCTTATCCTGTGCGCTGCTCTGTCTGGGAGCTCAGGGGATTAGAATCAGATCATTGCCACTTCTGTATAGAAGTACTAGCCTAGCAGAGTGCAGGCATCTTAGTAATCAGCGTTCCTAGTAGGATGTCTTCCACAAGCACTTCCCACCGGCCCTGTATAATCCCCATAGGCAAGTGCAGGCCATTTTATTAGGGTGTGCCTCCAAAGAAAAAATTCTTAAAGGTAAAGATTCTCACTGTCTCTCTCCTTGCTGTCCCCATCCCTGCTGCTTTCCTTCCCCTGCTGCCCCCCTCCCTGCGGATTTCCTTACCTTGTTGCTCCCCTCCCTGCTGATTTCCTTCTCCCTCTTTCTCCTGAGCTACCTGTAACAACACCCCCCATTCCCCATACTGTGCTTCCCCCACTGCACCCTTCCCATACTGTGTTTCCCCCACAATCCCCCTCCCACACTGTGCGTCACCCACAACCTCCTCCCACACTGTGCTGCCCCCACTGCAACCTTTCCACACTGTGCTTTCCCCACAATCCTCTCTCACACTGTTCTTCCCCCACAATCCTCATTTTCACACTGTGCTGCCCCCACTGCACCCTTGCCACACTGTGCTGCAGAGGGTAGGAAGGTGGGGGGCGATATCTTAGTGCTCCCCCCTCCTTTTCCTTGTCCCTACCTTCCTCCTCCGTGGCCTGACTCTGTCTGATGTAGAGCTGAACACTACAACATTCCTCTCTCCAGCAGTGGTACCACTTCCTGCCGAATTTACATCATTGGTGGGGGCAGGAGAGCTGTTCAGCTCTACAGCAGACAGAGCCGGGCCACGGAGGAAGTAGGTAGGATTAAGATAGTGCCCCCCCCTCCATCAGTGCCCTAGGTGGTTGCCTACCTTGCCTACCCCTAGGCCCGGCCCTGTTAGTAAGCACTGTTTCCATTAAGGGAAGAAAATGTCCATAAGGTGGAATTTCCATGCACTGGGTGAAGCCAATCTGAATATTTTCTTAGAGGAAATGGCAGCATATTTGCCCAATTAAAATTAGTGGAGATAGTCAAATATTACACAAATACTAGAGGAAAATCTGCAGGCACAAGCTTTGTGCTTTGCATAATAATGTTTCCTAGCCTCCTTCCAAAGATCCAACTTGTTTAGAATATGATTATAAATAGGTTTTCAGTGGAAAACATATAAAAGATGAACTCACCTTCACAGATCCATATTTGTTTATTTCAGAATGATGAAAATGCCATAAATACTACAGCTAATTGCTGACAACCATAAGAGAAGTTACATATTAATACATGATCATAGCATACTGAAGGACAAGTTGCACTGTAAACATGAAATTACTTTTTGGATTGTTATTGTAGTTATTCCTGTGCAGTAACTGTAAAAATATTCTCTTTAAAGTTTAATTCTTGATTTTTATTATTTTGTGTCTCTCTCTCTCTCTCTCAGTTTCAGTGCAAATTGTGCTTTCTGGGGCATTTCTTAAATATGTATTATGCATCCAGAAGAGAGAACAACAACGCAATGCAATAAAAATTAGAAATTTAACTTAGTACTGCGTAGGAATAAGTGCTTTGCCAATCCAATGGGATTATTCCCCATTTATTTTTTGTTATTACTGGTCCTTTAAACTTTTCAGTATAAAAAAGAGGTTCTGATATTAAAGGAGAACTAAAGCAAAAAAAAAAAAAAGAATTATAAAAATATTTAGCTTTTACTGAGCCGATTGATTACAGTCACAGCATGAGCTGTGTTGTAATTAGCCGGCACCTGATGCTTCCTTCACAACACTGGCTCACTGAGAAGCCAGTGCGAAACTCCTCCCAACTTGTTTCACCTCGGGTGAAAAATGGCTTAAACGTCATCGCGTTCATTGCAGGGGCCAATGAGAACGCTCCCCACAATAAGCGTGATGATGTATGAGGCCGGTGAATCAAGAAGAAGGAGCTGCGCGCTGTGAGCGCTGTGAAGGAGACATCGGGGGAAGCATCGGGTGCCGGATAATTACAGCACAGCTCATGCTGTGACTGTAATCACAAATCCAAATGCAAAATCCACACAAATGAACAATAAACATGAGAAGGCTTCTCTTGATAATTCAAAAATTGGACATAATTTCATATGCCTAGTAATCAATGTAAAATAGCATTTCCATGGGTAATATTCCTTTCCATGCATAATCCCAGGCCAGAGGCCTGACACCTCAGAGAGGTGTTCACTCTGTCAGCTTACATGCTGATTTCTCCCATAGCTCCACTGCTATTTCCTGAGAACTAAGCCTTGTACAATCTATATGCTACCTCTTGGACAAATTATCAGTAACCATGGGCTGTCCTTTCACTG
>WMED01011677.1:247-15144 GCA_019650415.1 Pipa parva
ATATGCTGAAAATCAAAATCATTTTCAGCATATGAGGTGTCCAAGACATCTAACACCTAAAAATGCTGTAATCTTGGAATACCGAGCACATAAACATACTGTAATCTACAAAGTACGTGGTTGTCATGGTAACATTAGCAGTGTAAAATAGATCAACCTACTGACAGGTACCCATGTGAAAATGTGAAAAAATATTCTAGTCTTTCTTCTCTTCACAAACTCAAAGCCATATTAATCAAAGGCTACCCAGAACTTTTTAGAAATGATCTGTATCATGATGTCTAAGGCCCTTGTTTTACTTAAACACTCAGGTCTAGTGGGTGATTTAATATACTTACAGATGCTTTTCTTCTGTGCAGCACTTCATGTTACAGCCTATTTTCTTTTCTTTAATTCCAGTCCCACAACCCCTTTCTGGTTAAAGCCTCCTCCTCAACATTACTGATGTGAGCAAGCACAGTATTAGGTCAAACTACTGCTTCTGTGCCCTGCTCACATTGGTAACAAAGAGTAGCCAGGAATGAGGAAGATAGTGATGCTGGAAATGGGAAAAAAAATCTCCCAGGGGGCATGGCCGGTCTGGGAAAGCCAATGTGGACCCTTTCCTGGATCCTGGTAAGTGCCTTTAATTTTGTCTGGAGGGACACGAGAGGGTGGGGTCTAAAGTGCCAGTCCTGCCCTGGGAGGGAAGCCGGATGCAAATCCTATAATAGGCCATCTGGTTGAGAAGTTCTGCCACTACCTCTCATAAATAGAAACAACAGCTGTCAGTCATAGGGCGAAATTTATTAAAGGTGAATTTTGAAATTTCGATCGAATTTTGAAAAATTTCAATCGAATTTTGAAATTTTGATCGAATTTCGAAAAAAAATTCAAAATTTCGCTCGAAATTTTTCAAAATTCAATCGTAATTTCAAAATTCGCCTTTAATAAATTTCACCCATAGGATCTTCTCTAAAGCAAGTTAATAGCTCTGGGCATTAATTTAAAAAAAAAAAAAAAGATATTTGACACTTTCAAAAGTAACCAGGAACTTTTACAAAGTGCCCTGTCTTTTTTCCCTTTAATCCCTGCACTGCTGGAAAGGTACATTCAGATTGTCTCTGCACTCCCAAGACAGAGAAATAACCATGATGGCTGTATTTGCATCAAGATTTCAAAGGCTAAGGCCATGTCACACTAGCTGTTTTGTAGCTGAGCTAGAGAAACAATATCGATTGTCTCCTGTGGGATAATCCATACAGGCTATTTTGTTTTTCACCATAGACAGTAATAAGCCTGACTAAAGACAGCTGAGCTACAAAAAAAAAAAAAAAAAAAAAAAAAAAAGCAGATTCTCTGAAAAAGCTAAACCATGTTTTCTGAAATCAAAGTGAGGATGGTGACAGCTCAAAACGTTCCTTAGGGTGAAGTTGCAGACCATACCTTGTAAACATTATCTTACAATGGCTGTGCTAAATGGTGAATATGGAAATATGTAAGAGAAAGGCCCGATGGTTCTTTGTGTTTTCTTGCGACTTACCCACGCTTCACAAGTTCAAACACTGAAAAACATGTGTAGAAACAAAAGTCAAAATCAAATCATTATGCTCACAAAATGCATAGCTAAACTTTCCAAGATAATCTGCCCTGATCCCAAGTAGCTGTTATTGGTCTAAAACCAGGGCCATAGGAGATCTGCAGCTGAACCATATAAAAATGACAAGGAGACTTCCAGTTTACAGAGACAGCCACTAGAAACTGTAATCCTAGGTAAAGAAGTTTTCATCCATTGGTGGTGGTGTAAATTGTAAAAAATAAACTTTCAGATTAATATTGCTCCTATTCTATAAATGGCTGTAAAGGAGACATCAGAAAATGTAAAACATGCATTTTAGCAAAGTTAGTGTGTAGCCATGTGTGTCAAAACAGCAACACAAACACATAAGGCCCACAGCCATAATCATGTTACAGGATATAGGGAGGAGGAGAGGAGTGGCACTGTTAAAGGTAATTGAATTTGACACTGTACAGGGAACCAACTGTGAGCCATCATCCACATTAAACTGTAGTCACATATAAATTAATGTTTTTTATTATATTGAAAAAAAATTACAATTTAATCTGAGATAAGTGACCTTCTTGCAGCATACATTAGACTAAGGAAAAATGACTGGAAGTGGCAGGCACATGTGGCAGGTAATATACTTGCTCCCCAATACAGTCACAAGCAAACCTCGAGTACACTGGAAGATATTGGCAGCTTAATCAGCACAGCCAGCAGGCTAACAAAGATCCACAAAACAAGCTGGCCTACCAACGTGACTTTGAAGGACCAGTGACAGCCAAAAAATAAAAATCATTGAAGATAAACTAATGAATTTTATTGTTTTCTATCTGCTTTCATCTTGACTGATAGTAGCCATGTTGTTATAAAGACCTCACCCAGTTCCATTATTTTCTATGGTGTATTAAGCAATGCATGTACAGGAAGTGCGCCCTGAAGCCCAATTTTAAAACTAAATTGACACAATTTAGAATTGTTTTGAAGCATGAATTGAATATATAGTAACTTTAAATGTATTTGAGGCATTTTCATTTTTTGGTGTTACTGTTATTTCAACTCAGGCAGTTCATAATTCATGGGTGGAATACGTATTTAATTGGTCCAATTGATGCACATAAAACTTGTTGTCTGGAACACGGCTGTTAAAAAGAATCCATGGACATACAATGTAAAGAGGCTTAGAGCCGCATTGGCTTAAGTCCAAATAGTTGTGTAGAGCTGCACTTTCCTATGTTCTCTTATTGTGCCAACTCTGCAAATTGGGGATTATGCAACCAATTTGGGTGACTATGCAAGCTGTGATCTTAAGGAAGTCTTTGCACCATTTTGCATGCGTGTGCTCAGGTATTTCTACTATTGACTAAGCAGCGGAGGGGTGCGAAGGTGTGAATGCGACTAGGTGAACTGCTCTGAATTCACCTGTTTGACTTTGCCACTTCAGACTGGCGAATTGGGGGGTTGATGGCAGGACTCGAGTATTACTTGAGGCAACTATTAATTCGAAAGTGCCAATGGCGACTGCGAATAAGTGACAACATGACCTAGGGACAGGGTGACATAAAAATATTCACAGAATACAGTAAGTGGGATATGGTGAGACTGACGTCATTGCTCTTCACTTTCCAAATTTGCCTCACCCTGCATGACTTCTCATCCTACTTCTATCTAACTGACTATACCACACTATGCAACCGACTGACTTCACCTCTGTCCCCCTGTTCGACAATCGTATTCTCAACTTAATCAATAGTGAGCAGTGAATTTGCATCTATTTTCGTGATGTGACTCAAACTGTAGTGAAGTGAATTCGACAGGTGAATTTGCACTTTAGTCAATGTGGCTCTGAGTTGTTTCTATCAGCCCCTAACAATAGTGTTGAAGAAGGATTCTGCAAAACCTATGCCTGATTTAGGGGTGGGTGTTAATGAATTACTGATGTGTTTCTTTCCTCCAGCGCTGCATCCTGTCACAACACCGATCTTCATTTCTTCTCAGTGCAGACCTGAAGAGGAAGCAGTAAGTGAAGATTGCAGCACTGCACTGAGAAGAAAAGAATATCACAGTTGTGACAAACCAGGAGGGGCAGCACTGTAAGAAAGAAACGCATTGGTAAGAATTTACACCCCATCCCATTTAGAATCACCCCTACAAAAACAAGCATTTAATGCAGTTTTAATCAAAAAACTACAAATCCTTATCATAGTTAAAAATACCATGTGTGACAGTTCATATTATTAAAAAAACAAACATACCCATATACAGATGGTCCTCACTGGGGTCATCCAGCACCTTATAAACAGAAGAAAAGATATAAGTAAGCAGAACATACACTCTTGATAAAAATGTAAACCTTGCCTTGCCTCAAGAGGTTTTTTGTAAACTTATCAAATTATTGTCAGTCAGAGTTTAGTCAAAAGAGTTCTGTAAGTATTTATGCAGTCAACCTGAATGGTCTTAGTTTTATTTAAGTATTTTAAATGCTTTAGTGGTCTAAACTACATGTTCTAAAAGGAAATACATGAATATGAAATGTAGAAATAACATAAGCTTCATGTGTTCACAATACCTGAAATGACATTGGAAAAATACCCCAGTAACTCTTTAAGGCAGTTTTGTCATGGATAGTGAATTTAAGAAGCTTTGTCAGTGACATTTTAAGATAACTTTGAAATCCCACTGCTACGGTTTTCCATTTGACTAAGCAAGCATCCAGTTTAGATGTTTTTAGAGCTACTGTGAGAGAATTGTTTATATCATTTAACTCACAGACTCAGCCTGACGCCTCTTTCCCACACATGGGAAACACACTGTAACTGTTAGAGTAAAAAGAAACCTATGAATCAACAACAGAATAACACTATCATGGTTATCAAGCTATTTGTGTTGAATAAGCCCCAGTCTATGCACTCAACTCCCAATGCATACCAACTACCTTTATAACTTAGAGAAGAAGTTTAATGCACTGGTGGATGGGTTGTACTTCTGCTATATACTTGGGTATAAAAGGAGTCAATTGTCCACTACCCCATCACACTCTAGCCTCAATGATAATTTCATGCTGATAAATGCACTGGGAGGGGTGCAAAGTGGGAAATTTCCCAGTGCTTCTGTCCACAAAGAGCCTAGTGGCACCCTCCAAGCACCAGCAGATGCTTCCTTGCTAACCCCATCCCCAACCTGCCCCCTTGCATATTATACCATGCAAGGGGTATACCAGAGTATTAAAAAAAAAAAAAAAGGATAATTTCGGCCCAGGACCCCTGTTAATCCAAAACTGAGTCCTGGCTGCAGGTACCCTGTATTGATATGACAATTCAGATGAAGGTAGAAATTCTTACAGTGCCTGTAGTTGAGGTTCCTTCTTCATGCCTTCAAAACCTTTATAAATCATTCCTTTAATATGGAATACTTTTTAAAAATCCCCTCCCCAGAACAAGGATTTTAATACTTAAGTGCAACTCTTTTGATTTAAAAGTTCTCCATAATGAACAGATGATCTGGTTAGGTTCTTTTATGAGTGTGTACTTATGTAATCTGAAGTGGATAAAATACTTAAGCAGCTTGTGTGTTTATAGCAGTTTTTTTTCTGAAAGACTACTCAGACAATGTTATCATTTTACACCTATAAAATCCTCATGCTCCAGTGCTGATAAAAACTTAGTTCAACTGTGCAGTGCATGGTTGCATATTAAGCAAAGCAATTTAAAGGTCAGAATTAAAAATCACTGGTTCACATTCCAGCACCATGGGAGGATTGATAAGCATTTTTTATACAATGATAAACTATAGCTGCTCATTTAATTTCGTTGATCTATTTTTCTGGTATAGACTACAACGTATTCAAACGCTAAGGGGGTTATTTACTAAGGTGCGAATTCGACTGTCGAATTTTCAAACAGCAGATTCCCACAGCAAATCTACGACAATTTTCCCATTGTAAAGTCGCAACAATTTTTTAATGTTAATATTGTGACAATTTTTCCATAATAAAGTCACAACTGCGACAATATTCTCATTATAAAGACACAACTGCGACAATATACTCATTATAAAGACACGACTGCGACAGTAGCAGCTTATTGCAACTGTCTTTATCTGGCAAATTCACACCTATACACAAAAATTCAGACTTTATTGAATAACCCCCTAACTCATAGTTTTTAATTGCTTTTCCAAAGTCATAACTTAAATTTCTAACAAGTCTGTTTTACCTCAATCCACGAGTAATTTATACTGACCATGTGCTGAGCCACTGATTAAGGCCCAGTTTAGACTAGTGCATTTATGCGCTGCGCTTTTAAAAAAGTGTGTCCCAAAAAATATACTGGCAAATTCAGGCTGGTGTATCTTTGGGACACACTTTACTATTGGGCTTACCCGATGCAGTGTGAACGTCCCCTCAACATTCACGGTTCCTATCTGGCCATATTCTGCGTGTCACGTATGTACGCTTAGGAAACATGCATCACAAAGCATTCTAGAGTAAAACCCTATGCATAAGGCACAATACAAGTTTATCGTGCTTTTGTTCCTCTTTAAAAAACATCAACATTTTAGATGCTAGAAGCACTGAATAATAAATGCAGAAAACAGAAATGTCATTTTGTAACAAATAAATAGAAGTTGAGCTGAAGTTTCTGACCTCAATATTAATGCAGTGAGTTCAGTTCTCTATTTTAAGACTTCAGCTCTTGAATCTCAGCATATATTATCCAACATCCACATTTCCATGGAAACATGTATCATCTGCAGTATGCAGCCCCATAAATTATCCATTTATAAAGGTGGATTTTTCTGAATTTTGCATATGATGCAATAACAACAAAAAAATTTCCAAAAACATCAGCAAATTTATCCTCAGCATTAAATATCTCTCATATATCTCTTTCTTACTGGTAATCAATAAAAATAATTAAGCAATTAAATTCTTCATAAAAGTAGCATCATGACTCATGAGTTATTTTCTTTAACAATCCCAAACTAAAGCTGTTTGCATGGAATGTGATTTAGTCAAGAAATATAAAGTATTTGCAGTTCTAATAGAGAATGTTCAGTGACATGCACCCATGCTCTTTTGGGATTTTGGTGCCCTAAGTCTCAGTGATGTAAAAACTGGCTTATTATGTCTGTGCACAATGTAGAACTACTTGTTGGTCTTCTTCTAGAGCAGGGATGCCGAACCTAATGCACAAGAGCCAGAGAGGGGGTGCAGAGCACTCTCTGTGGGCACATGCACTTCCGCTGCCTTTAGTGTAGACCACGGACCCCACTGGACAGTTTTCAGGCCAGATCCGCTACACTGAAGGAGCGCTCCTTCCCCGAGGTGGGCGCAATGACGCACTCATCAGCGCCGGCACTTTGGGGGACGGCGCTGGTGAGTGAAGTCACCTTTTTTGGCACTCGGTGCAGAAAAGGTTTGCCACCATTGTTATAGAGCAATTTATATCTGCCCCTATACTTTCTGGTTATATCTGGTATTTCATATGGTGCAACTGCAAAGTGAGTTTGCTTTTCCAGTAACCTGTTTTCACAGCTATAATCGAAGAGCCTATGAGCTGATAAGGTAAAGTTTTGAAAAGTTACGTTTAAAAACCAATTTTCAGATTATATGTTTATGTTCAGTAAAGGTGATTCTTAGCAGATATGTTTTACAGCTTATTTTGTGATTTTTTTTTTTTCTTTTACATGTGTTTAATATATGTAGTCAGGGTTACTTTAAGCATGGGAGTACCTCAACCAGTTTGACTACATTTGGATGATCCAACTTCTTCAAAATAGCAATCTCTTGGTAAACTCTTTCAATGGGTCCCATTGCCTGAACACCACCATCAGTAGCTGTTCTGGCACCTCTGGGAGGCGGTCGACCTGTAAAATAAATAAGCATGGTTTATTCCAAAAAAATATAAATATTTATGTAAGAGAGAGTTATGACTAATATTATTGCCCTTCTTTAAAGAGAGGGTTCATATTAATTCATGCCAAAAGCATTTGAAGGTAATAAAGAAATTTAGAACAAGTTTATGGTCTATCTTGGTAGGATTTGAAAATGATAAATTAAATGGGATGTTCACCATGGAATACATTTTCTAGTGTGTTGTAGACAGTGGCTTTATAAGACTTTTATGTCTTTTTTTGTTTTGTTTTGCTTTTAGGTAAAAATACCAGTACAATGAATATCCATTTTCACAAAATTAATTACAATAAAAACAACCCCTTTAAGCCCTTTACAAGATCCTTGTACTACTCTTGATGAACATGATTAAGGTATAGAAAATGGCTGATTTCTAAAGAGAAACTTCCTCAAATATAGTGAACAATTTCTTGTCATCCACAGCCAATGCCATTTCATTCTCTGTAGGGATCTATAAAGTATTTCATTGCATGAGCACAGGATGTCTGGAAAAGGCAATACGTTGATGTAACATGTACAAGTACAACAGGTGAATACAAAAAGAAAACCTAGCATAGACTTCAGGATATTATGGGGGGTTAACATTTTCTACTATGGGGTAGAATTTCTCCATGTTACTGTAAAAGACCTTAAATCATTTAGTGATCTTCTCTGCTAACATATTCTGTTCATATTGAAAAGCAAATGCTATATACTATGCTCCAGATCAGGATACAAACGGATAAATAAAACTCACTCCACATTACAGAGGGTTCAAGTAGGTGCTGGAGCTGTAACCCATGGCAAGACCCAAAAAGAACCCCAAAAACAACACAAGTGAAACATTGTCATTGTGACAATTCAAATGTATAAAACTTTAGTACAACGGGAATAAGCGAAACAAGCGTCGATAATTTTCTCCATACATAAAATCCATTTTATTCACAAATAAGCAAAAAAAAAAAAATTAAGGACGGAAGTGAAAAGTCCCAGCAAATATTTATTGTTTTACATTGGAGATATTATGTCAATGCCTATACCAAGAACAGCTATGGAACATTAACAGGAAGAATTATTCTTAATAAGGTATGGAAATATGGTGGGTTAAGCAATAACTACTGTAGTTTAATATAGATGAGATATATATATATTATTATTATTTATATTATTATATACACACACACACATACAGTGGGTACGGAAAGAATTCAGACCCCTTTAAATTTTTCACTCTTTCTTTCATTGCACCCATTTGGTAAGATCAAAAAAGTTCACTTTTTTGCTCATTAATGTACACTCCCTGCACCCCCATCTTGAAAGAAAAAAATGCAGAAATGTAGATATTTTTACAAATTTATTAAACATCATATATTACAGCTCCTTGTATGCCTTGGCCATTTATATGCCTTAGGGTGCTGATAGTTTGTGATTAGCAATATCTGGAGATCCATCTTTAAGAAGTGTAAATTGAAAGTTTACAACCAGTAATTCTCTGCAGGGATCATCCACCTGATTAGACGTTGTATTGTGTCTGTTTAAACAGCTGCAGATGTACTGAACAGTTCAATCATTACAGGTGGTAATAAGCCTTATCCAAGATGATTAATACAATTCTTGTAATATTTATTAACGTGTTTGCAGTTTATCCATATTCATCCTGAAGAAAATAGCATTCGTTAACAAGCTAACACATGGAAGAAGTCTGACTTTCTTTTATTCAACAGTGGTTTTCTCTGAGGACTCTCAGTACTGCAATGCAGCAAACTGGAGCAATGGGAGTTAAGCGCTGCTTCCCACCCCCATTGCCAGAGGATAGATGTTCATATGAATGTGAAAAAATAATGTGTGTGGGAGACTCAAGGAATAAACTATTAATGAGGTAAAGTTCTAGAAATCCTGTTACAAGAAAAAAAACAATGCAATGAAGTTGAAAAGGTTCTTTGACAGCCTAATGCTGGAGAAACAATGTTTATTTTATTATGGTAGTATCGCCTATTTAAAAATGCTGTATTCAAAGTGTACAAAATTACATATTGATGATCACATTTTTTTCCAACATCAAAAAGTAGTTTTCGATCCTGTAATAATCAGCAAAAATCTTGATAAAATATCTGGTACAACCAGTGCACATTGGTCACAATTCATTTCAATGGGAAATAAAGAAATAGAGTTACTTACTTCCTGCTGTGATATGTTTGTGCCTCCGTAAAATACTGATGTACTTGATAAAACAAAAAGTCTAAATATTCTTACTTCTCCCTCCACAAAAAAGACAGGGGCAGAGCAGTTCTTGTCATATGATATATTTTATATACCGCATGTGAACTGTTGCCTTCTCTATGTGTTGGGTACCCTTGTTCCTAAAGCATTCTCACTTAAGTATGACATTTTTAACACTCACGTGGAAATCCTGCTTGTCTCATTAGCTTCTTCTTTGAAAGGACTTTCATTGCCTGAAAAGCATTGCAGTGAAATAAAAAGAGTGATAAAAGCTATGGTCATTTTCCACTCAGTGGTTTAGGCTACACTTTTATATTGAAAGAATCAGAAACATGTGATGATTCATAAATAACTATTTAGATTTGGATCAATGATAGTTCCTTAAACAACTGTTAAAGTGAAATAAAAAGATAATCTTTATAAAGATGTAAATGCGAACTGAAAATAAAGGACAAAAGCACTGTATACTTTACACCAGCAGGGGATTCTCCCCATCAGAAACTCAGGGAGTTCTTCACTAAGGTGCGAATTCAACTGTCGAATTCTCAAGTAAATACAATTCTCCATAGTAAATACGCTACAATTTCCCCATTGTAAAGTCGCGACAATTTTTTAAAGTTAAGATTGCGACAATTTTCCCATAATAAAGTTGCGATTGCGACAATATTCTCATTATAAAGACACGACTGTCTTTATCTGGCGAATTCGCACCTATACACAACAATTCGGACTATAGTGAATAGCCCCCTTCAGTCTCCGAATTCTGTTTTCTAAGGGGATGGGACAGTTTGGCAAAAAAAAAAATAATGCACATCTCCAACACAACTGTGTGGTTTAACTCTCAGCTATGTGAACTGCATACTGTAAACATGTAATAAAACACACTGTAACTCAAACGGATTTCAATTAAAAAATATATACATATATCCTGATTATGTTCCTGCCAGAATTTACAACAAATTGCTTTGTAAAGGCTGTAACTTTTACTCTGAACTTTGCTTGCATAAGAATACTGTATTTGGGGAACTTCTCAGGAAATACTATATAATGCATGTTTGTGTTGACCTTTAAAAAAAATAGAGACAACATACAACCTGTAAGAAATCTAGAGTGCAATCTGGTTCAGACACAAATATCACAAGCCTAAATTTTCTCAACATATAAGATATGGTTTTTGAACTAGAAAAATAGTCTGGCAATTTAACACCTAAAACACAAATAGAGTTAAAAGAAAATAAAAAGGATGGCATTTTGTTGAAGCACATTGTTAATGTGGAGGGATTCATTTAACTGATTTTTCAGTTAGCTAAGACTAATTAGTCAGCAAATTTTTTATTAGAGGATTCCCAAGAGCAAGCTTGACTGTCATGGGTGGATTTGTGTAAAGTCTGCCATGGGTGTATTTGAGGTATATTTTGTTACACCTAGCTCTGTAATTAGTATGGAAAAGCAAGATACCAGGCAGAGGTGTCCTGACAGCTAAAGATACAGTCAGAATCAAAACAATTTCCTTCGTAGCAGTCATCCTGGATAATGTACATCATAGGGGTGTTTATTAATGGGGTAATTGTTTATAGAAGACTCATAGCTCATAGCAATCAGTCAGAGGTTGGTTTTCATTATTTACCAGTGACGGCTAACTTCTGATTGGTTGCTATAGGTTACTAGATTTCAAACATTGCCTAGGTTGAATAATTTATAATCTCTCCTAAAAAGGAAAAAGCATAAAATGACTAAATCAAAAACATGTCTTTTACGCCATCAGTTTTCTCATTATACCCAACATTGCATTATTGTTACAGTTTAGATTTAGCCAGAAACTTTATTTTATGAAATGTAAAAACTGCACAACCTCAGGATAAAAATGGAGTCTCAATCAATGTTAAACTCCATTCCCTAAACTATCATTATTTTACCAAATTGTGACAGCCTATCAGCAAATTAATAATTAGCCCTTTTCAATATACAAAGAAAAACACGTAATGGATAAAGAGCACAAAAAAAAAGTTATAAAAAGCAATCAAATTAGGAAGCCTTGTGGCTAAATTCACAAGTAAAGATTTTTCTAGCGTAAAGCAGCAGACTATAGGCTTTTTCTCACAATTAAAAAACATAACCCCACAATAAATCAGTGGGAACAGGGTGTGCAGGGATCTGAAATATTCTGCAGCCATGGACTGCACACATTAAAACAGGACTGGCCTGTCCATTAGACCAAATTCACAGCCATCTAAAGCCCTCAGTTTTGGAAGTTTTTCACTCTTTACTTAATGCTCTGTGTACATAAAGGCTATAACATTTATACAGGAATATTTAGAGAGATATTATTCTGCTGCCTTAAGTCTGAAGGCCATTAAATAATACATTTTCCCTTAGGCTCTGAATTTTGTTGAGGCAGCACTGCATTAAAATAGCATCTCTTACTTACATAGTAAGTGTTGTCATTTTCATTATAAGCCAGTTTTACCACCCCATAGGAACCCTGAAAAAAACACCAAGAGATTAGTCATCCGGAAAGAAAAAATCAGCACATAACCTGCTGGTTTAGTGAAAGCGGATATGAACCAATATTCTCTGGTCAGGCATTTAAATAGCTTTGTGAAAGATTATATTCGTATCTGATCTGAATCATAGTAAATGTTAATTCGTTTTGTGCAGTGAATCCGTTTCTGCCCACCTTAAGTGCGCAGATTTACAGATTTAGTGTTTTTTTTTATAATTCAGTAATTTCAGTACCTTGCACGCTCCCAATACATACTTTTCAACTGCCAGGTTACCACAGGTTACCAAAGCATGGGCGTCCGGAGGGAAGGCAAGTGCCCCCCTGGAAAACAACCATGGTCCATGGCCTCCTCACCTCTCTTTCACTCGACACCCATGCTCTAAACTCCATCTATAGACCTGCAGAAAGTTCTGAGAAAATTTACGTCTGTAGCAAATTATGTCACTGGGAAACCTACACAAGGCAGTTTATCACTGTGGAAAAACACTAGCTGCAAATTGACTCATGTGACATTAAAATACAAGTCAAATAAACTGGTTCACAAACTGCCACCGACAGGAGAGGATGCCGAGTCACAGCAGTGCAGTAATGCGCGTCCATTATTAGCTCACTGAAATGGATTTTCCTTTCACACAAAAACAAAAATGTATCAACAGTTTTTGTGGACTTTAAACACCAGAAATATTATGATCCTAAAATCAAGACTCACCTTCCCAATTTCATCTTTTAGCTGATACTGGTTTAACTGGACACAGTCCTAGGAGAGAAACAAAATAACACATATGGAATAGTATTACAACTTCTTTTGCCACTACTTTTGCCTCTTTAGTGCTCTTATCCACAGGAGCGAGAAAAAAAACTGCTATTCTGCATTTCTAACAGAAGGAGAAAAAAAAGCACAGAAATGTGACAAAGTTTCCATATTACATGAAGAAATACACAAGTGTCTATAGATGCATTGAACATATGTTCTGTTTTTCACTTTTATTGACTGTAGCATGCATTAGTTCTAAGGCCGCATTTAAATTAGAATGGTGTTTAAGTAAAATTGTAAAAATAAAATAAAAACTCTTTTTCTGCATTATGTACATCTATGTGCTTAAAATTCAATAAACACATTTTCAACACTTTGCAGACGTATACCAGATGCTACAAAAATCACATATTATTGCATATGCTTTTCTACAAGTTAGAACATGCATTTTACCTGATTTAAAATGCAGATTTAGAAGCCAGTGCACACGTATCATTAAGGGGAACTAAAGGTTTCTGACCCAAGGTGCAGAATATGCAATCATCTCAGTGGCAGATACAGCCAAAGGAAGGCTCCTTTGTAGGATTAGCTCCAAACTGTTTCATTGAACCCATGCCACTTCCCTGGTGTCTACCATTCTTTATTCTCTTACAGGCCTCCAGGGCAGAGCATTTATGAAGTCATTATGCAACTTAATTTCAAAGTATCCTTGGTAAAATAACTTAAAAGTTAAAGCAGCATGGATATGGGGTGAAACTAAAGATACAAATAGAAGCATTCATTTTTTGTCTGTATTTATTAATTTGTATATAGCGTTGATATATTACTCAGCACTTTACAACGATTCATCATTCACTTTAGTCTCTGCTCCATGAAGCTTACAATCTAGTTTCCCTATTCAGTCACAAACACATAGACAGACACAGATGTATGTTTTCAGATTGTGGGAGGGAACCCACACAGGTGCGGGGAGAATATACAAACTCCATGCAGATGAAGTCAAGGGTGGAATTGAACCCAGAACCCAGCGCTGCAAGGCTGCAAGGTACACTGAGCCACCGATATAATTATATTTATTATTATTATATTATTAACACCGCACACGCCACTGGCCACATCAAGTGACACAGTTGGTGAGAGAGTAAATCTCACCAAAGTCAGGCTAGCCTTCCCAGTTGGCTTGTCTGGGTCCCCTCAGAGACCTGGGGTCTTCAAAAAGAGCTCCATTTGGGAAATTTCCCAGGGTCCAGTCTGTTGCTGCACTTGATTCCTTTTTTTATTAGCAGACCCTGAGATGTTTACAGTGTGATTTCACTAATTAAATGAGATACTTTGGTATGGGAACAAGGTTAAAAACTCTGATCATATAATGCAGCTTTAGTTATGCATTTGTAAAGCTACTTAAGCCTTTTTTATACTGCAGAGTTTGGAGAAAGTCAGTTGGACCACCTCAGTCAGTACAATTGGTTAAATGAAAGCACATTTCTTTGTTCTTTATGTAAATCGCTCTCCTCATTCAAACTGTGAATGTAGCATGCTACAACTTTATCACGTTTCTACTCATCAGTCATATACCCTCATCACCGCATATACAGCTCTGGAGTCCCAAAAGAACTGTATGATACTTGCATTTTCAGATGCTTAGTTGGAATCTAATCACATCCTATTAATCCTAGAAAATCATAGGGGAAAAAAAAATGACATGATGCAGCTTTTTAAAATATTTTCAAGGTATGAAACTGAATCAGGAAACAAATGCTCAAATTATGAACAAACATGGTAGTCTTAAAAAGGCCTAAAACTCAATGAGGTCTAGGAATTCCATGATTATATAAAAGCAGAAGCCATATGCCAACTGCTTTTATACAATGAAGTGTAGGTCTGAAAGAAAAAGCGCACATCAAAAAGCACCATAGTGCAGTACTCTTTACATGTCAAATGAAATAGATGAAGTAAACGACCACCATAAAGGAAATAATTTCCA